>BRXX01000366.1:0-14562 GCA_030267905.1 Triparma verrucosa
CCCTAACCCTAACCCTAACCCTAACCCTAACCCTAACCCTAACCCTAACCCTAACCCTAACCCTAACCCTCTCCGTACTCTTCTCCGTCGTCTTGTCCGGTTCAGCCACGCATAGTAAAAGGAACACCATTTGAATAACCCTAACCCTAACCTTGAAGAATTAGGTGGTTGGGCTTTCAGAAATTGAACAAGTTTGAGAGAGATGAAGATCCCGGACTCGCTTCACACGACAGTACCTTCCAGTACCTTCCGGAACTGTTTCGAAGTAGTCCCCTCCGATATCGACGTGAGTGAAGGCCATGATGCTTTCAAGGTAGTTGCCTACCTCCGCTCTATACAATAATTCCCCATCATCCCTCAGCAAAAATAAACAGTGTAATTTTATCCCACCGGCTTTCTAATTTCTAAAAAACAAAATCCTTCTTCTATTTATATTATTACAGTTCCTCGTTGAAAAATAAGCTGCTCCCTCCCCCGTAACGAATAGCGAACCCTAGGCCCGAAAATCCGACCTGCACCATCAGCAGGACCATCGTCAAGTGCTCCTCCTTCATGTCCCCGCAAACCTTGAGCACGACATTGATGAGCGTCAGGTTCATGCCCCCGTCCTCCCTCCTGCTGACGGTCATGAGCCCGGTCTCCTTGACGTACCTCGGCAGCCTGTGCCTCGGGCACGGCACGATCTTGAACAGCTGAGGTATGCTGATCAGAAAGTTGAGCACCTGGGGCATCAAAAACAGAAGCAAAGTCTTGGAGAAGTGCCCGTGGATCCCGACCACCGCGAATATCACCCCGGAGAAGTAGCAGTACGTGTCCCCGACGAACACCTTCGCAGGGTACCAGTTGTAGCAGCACAGCGCCAAGCTGCTGGCCAAAAACGGCCCCAAGAGCGCGACGCTGAACCAGCTCCCCTCCACGTTAACCCCCTTCCCCAAGCTCCAGACGTTGTGTGTCAAAATGCTCCCGGCGATCACGCAGCTCTGGCCCACCTCGAGGCCGTTTATACCGGCGTATATGTTTATGGAGTTCGTGGTGAAGATCGAGAGCAGGGACATGTACAAGTAGTAAAAGTACTTTATGTCTATCAAGTTCGTGGGGGAGTTGGGGTATGCAGTGATGAAGTTTGACACGGCTGCGACGATAGTGAAAGTTTGGACGTGAACGAGTCAGACATACTCGTTAGACATGCTCGCATTACATTGTAAACGTGGTAAAATGTCCCTCACCTGTGCTGAAGTTAGTCAAGCCTCCTGCCGGCGTCCAGAATATCCACGTCAGCTGGTTGGGGCACAGAATGCTGGTGCTGCCCTCGTAGACGCTTATCAGCGGGATGCTCGATATGGCGGGGAGGAGGAGCTTGACGCGCCAGGGCCACTCGAGAACGTCGTCGGTGAAGCCTAGGAACAGCATGAAGAGGACGGTAAAGAGGGAGGAGAGGAGAGGGAGGGTCAAAGAGGGGTGGGTGGAGATCAGAAGGGGCAGGGAGAGGCAGAGGAGGAGGATCCAGACGGTGCCGGGGACGATGCCCAGGGCCTCCGGGACCTTGTCGTGCTCCGTAGGAGTGCCTCTCTTGCCGATATCGAGGCCGTACATGTTGGCCTTGAGGAGGAAGTTTGATATGAAAGGTATGGAAAAATAGGTCAGAAGGTAAGCGAAGGTAGAAGGGAGGAGGATCAGTGACGCCTTCAACAACGAAGGCGGCGAAGAAGTCACGGCGTACGCGACGAGCGGTAGAAGGGTCAGGAGGTGAAGGAGCAACAGGAGAGGCCTCATCGTCGAAAGTCGAAGACTTTACGTCGAGACTTTTAAGGATTATTGAAGATCTCTGTGCTATGAAGCTCGTACACAAGGCGCTCCGCGGCAAGGTAGCGAGGTAGTTTTCCTCTGGAGTATCGATCGAAATTCAGGGCGGCGTATTTGGAAAGCAACTTGGAAAAAATTCTAGCAAATCACTGTCAAATCCTACACTTTCACTAAATTCAGTTCTGTCTCCGCCGCTCTACTCTTAAGGTCACCTGCCTGCTGCATTCCACACGTCATCAATCGTATCGAATAATAAGTCGCTGATAATGACGAAGAAAACCGAAAAATCAAAGAAAGATGAAGCGGCTTCAGGATCGGGCGATGTCGCTATTCTTGTCAAGCCAGTAGAAGAGGATGTAGGTACGTCATGTGAAGCTACATTTATTAAGATGGAACACTTTAAGTATTCAATCGTGTAGATCCGCAATCTACTTCACATTCTTGCTAAGATTGGCCAAAATGCCCCTACCCAATGCCAAACTGCTGACGAATGAAAAGATGCCGCAATCGACCCACGGAAACTGATTTCATTTTCCCCACTTTCTCCTCCTTCCTTCTCACCCATAAATACCATGTCCATAAATAGGTTCGAAGGTGCCGAGCTCGACTCAGAGCCTCCCCGGAACTCAATTTAACGTCCTCGATCAGCCCGGCTTCTACGACGATGGAGGTGTCGGCGACCTTCAGGTGAGATATTACAAAAGTCCAACGCCCCCCGCCCCCCCTCCGCGCGACCCCCGCCCCACCCCAATCCTCCTCCTCATCTGACCCTAATCCAAATCCACTCCTGCAGCTGATAATCGACCTCCATGATAACGTCACAAAACGCGTCAAGGGCCTCCCAGCATACCAGACTCTCCTCTCCTCAGACTCCCTTCCCAAAGCCCGCCACGGTCCCTTAGCTACGGTGAGAGAGACAGGCGAATCTTTCTCCCTTGTAATGTTTGGGATTTCGGTCGACGTTGAATTTCGCGAACGCCGTCGTCTCCGTGTTACTCTTCCATCTCTTTTCCCTAACCCCCTCTATCCCTTACCCCCAGATGTCCCGCGCTGACCAAAAAGGCCAACTCGCTCAACTTCTCTTCTGCGAAGACCCCGGCGACGAGGACAAGGGCCCCTCCGAAGTCTTCTACGGCACCGCCTCCGGCGAGGAGGACGAGCCCACCAAGCGTCACAAAATCCACCGCCTCCAGCAGGCCCAGGCCAGCCTCAGGCTGAGCATCCTCCTCCGCGAGGCCGGGTGCGTCTCCCTCTCCCTCTCCGAGCTCTGCAAGCGCCGCTTGCAGGTGATTAAGAACGGCGGGGCATCCGCCCTGAGGGCTGCGACCTTGGCCCTCGATATATGTGGGGAGGGGAGTTGGGACCCGGAGCTCGTCGTGCTTGAGGCGGACGATGATAACAACATCTGGGACGGTCCCAGGGTCGACACCGACGGGAAGAAGCTAGGGTTGGATAGGTGAGAGAAACCCCTGCTTGTAAACGTGCTTTCGACGGGGTAACTCTCTAACTCTTTTTTTTTTTAACCCTTTCCCCCCGCAAATGTCAAGAATCGAGGACGCGTCTCAGCCCGGGCTCGCCAACGACGCCAACGCAAAGTACATCAATGGTCGGGTCAGCATGCTGTGTAAGAGGAGCGCCTACCTCCAAAAGGGAAACGCCCTCCAGGCCCTCGGCCGCTTCGAGGAGGCTAGGGAGAGGTGAGAGTGAATACATTACTTACTAACTACTTTCCAATCGTAGTCTCCATAATTCTAACTCGTCGCCTCTGTCCTCTTCGCAGCTATACCACCTGCCTAGGCCTCCTCGAAACCGAGATCAGGACCAGCAGGACCGACTGGGAGAGGTAAGAAGAAGTTACCTAAACATAGACTACACTTTCCACAATATCTAACGTCGTCGGTTCCGCTCCTCTGCTCGCTCCTCAGGATGTCCCTCAACCTCAACATCGGCAACGCGTGGCTTGCCGAGGGCAACTTTCAGAACGCCAAGGCCTCCTGGGCTAAGGCGGAGGCGTACGGCCAAGAGCACGTCAGCCACGAGCTTGGTGCGAAGAAGGAGGGCAAGGCGATGATCGCTGCGGCGAGGCAGTGCCTCGCCAGGGGGTATGCCAATACTGGGGAGGGAGCGAAGGCCAAGGCGATCGTCCAGGAGCTCGTGGAGGAGAAGAGGGGGGACTTGGAGGAGGAGGAGAGGGAGAAGACCAGGACGGAGGAGGAGGCCAGGGCGCAGGTCCAGCCCATCGAGACGGCCTGAAGAGTGAAGGCTGCATCTAAGAGGGGGAGGGGGGGGGAGGTCGGGCAGAGGATATCAAAACCGGAAAGAGAAATAAGCAGGAAATTTCATTTCACAAATCAATCGTCTTCTATCGAGAACCCTTCCATCTCCTTCGTGCTCCCCGCCCCGAAGTTCGGGCTCTCGCCGAAGTCCATCTCTTCAATTTCCAGTCCATCCTTCCCTTCTCCGGTCTCGCCCTCTGCCTTCTGCAAGGCACGAGCGGGGGGCGAAGACTCGTTAGAAATAAACACGTAGCGTGTGAGTTGTTCGGGCGTTTCGATTTCTCACCTTGCTCTCCTTCTTTCCCATCATGCTCTTAAAATCAGGCATGGCTCCGAAGTCTGGCGTCTTGATGCTGCGGCGAGTAGCGAGCATTTAGGAGAGTATGATAGTGGTTAGATTCTGCAGTGAGCGAGTAGCACCAACACCGACGGTCGCTTTGCTCCGAGCACCAATGCCAACTAGTCGCTTCGCCTTTTCTCACCTCCCCAAATCATTTTTCATGAGCTTCAAATTCTCCGACATCGCCCCCGATATACTCCCGAAGTTCGGGACGTTGACGCTCAGCCGAGGGACCTTTAGAGGCGTGTTGGGCTTGCTCCCTCCTCCCTCTCCGTTCCCGTTGACATCGATTTTTTCTTGGTTGGATCCATCTCGGCTGGAGAAGATGCTCTTGAGCTTTTCTCGGACTTCGCTCTTGTCCTCTCCATTCGCCGAGCTGAAGAGGCCGGACAGCTTTGAGCGGACGTCCGCGGGCTTAGCGTCGGCGTTGGGGGTGATTTGGGGGTTGGGTAGAGGGCTGCTACTTTCGTGAGTTGGGTTCTTTTTCTTTCCGAAGCTCAAACTCGCGAAGCTATCCTTCAAACTATTGCCTAACGCTTCCGCCCCCCCCGACAGCACAACCCCAGGCCCTTCCTTCTTTCCTTCCTTCTCATCCTCTGAGGCTGAAGAGGAACCTGTTAGGGTAGGCGCTACTGGCGGCACTTCGACCCTCTTTGCGATGTTCATAAAGCTCGTCTTGACGTTGTCCAGTGCCCCCTTCACGCTCTCGCTGGCTCTCAAGATCCTGTCCTCCCCGACGGTCCCCTTGAAACCCTTGTAGTACTGTGTCCACTCTTCATCTTCTTCCTCGTAATTCTCCAAGACTGTGTCAAGGAGCGAATAAAGTGGCGGTGTTACTGGTGTGAGTGGCCGAAGAACATAGGAGCGAAGCGAAGCGGTGATAATAATAATGATAATTTACCGTGTCCTCACCTTCGCACTGATCGTTCTCCAGGCACCACTTCATGACGCCCCCCCAACCTTCGTCCAAGACGACTACGCCCGAGAAGCCACTTTTCACGAACCACATTGCGGCTTCCTGCTCGAGCTTGTGGTCCTCATTCACCCTTTCCACGCCCTTCTTCCCCAGCTCGACCCCGAGGCTCTTCAACGTTGAGTACCCAGACGAGACAATGACTAACTCCCCCGTCCCCTTGAAGACCTCCAAGTCCTCAATCATCTTCATATCTCCGTCCCTCAATTTGTTCAAGTCTGCGTTGACCGCCACCGGCAACTTGGCCTGCTTCGTATCTGCGACGAGCGACAAGTTAATGTACAGAAGTGTGAGCCTTGAAGAAAACATCCATTCTATTCTCACCTCCGTCCTGCACGTCCCTCAGATCTATGATGTTCCTCCTCCTGCCCCTCCTGTTGATCAAATCACCCATGACCTCGGCCACCGGGATCTTGAAGACCAAAGAATCGTAGAAGGTGTAGTCCGCCTCCGTCCTCTCCTCCTTGACCGCCTCGAGCTCCACGTCCTTCCAGTTCTTGTACTTCTTCTTCATCATAATGTTCAACACATTGAGACGACCCTCGTACCGCTCCAAGATTCCCGGCACCTTTTTCAAATTCTCGGGGTTGGCCTTCTCGTAAAACTTCGTCAGCTCGACTCTAAACCTGAGCGACGAGTTAGACTACTGTGCTGTAGTACCGTACTGATTTGGCTGGTAGTGTTCTGCTTCGTCCTCACCTATTCCTGTTGCTATTTGTCGCGTCTGCGTTCTCCTCCTTCAGCGTCAACGTCTTGACGTACTCATTGAGCAACGTGTCGTTGATGCCTTCCATGACTTTCCAGATCCACCCGTCAGTGTTGTAGAGCACGTCCTCGACCTCAGACTTCAACGAGCTGAGCAAATCGTCACCCCCCTCCAGCCAATAGTTGGAAGTGCTACGGCACCAGATCAGCTCGAGAGCCTCGAGCAGCTTGTGCATGTCCTTCGAGCTGTCGGAGTTGTACTCCTCGAAGAGGGCTGTCAGGATTGAGGAGGTGTTAGTGAGAGGCCTCATCACAAACGAAATTCCAGCTCGTCCCTCACCTCTCAAAATGTGAAACGGAAACTTATAATAGACGCCAATATAATGCGTCTTCTTCTTGATTGCCCCAGCCTCGTTGTCCATCGAGAAACTCGAATTCTCCTCCCCAGGAAGAGGCTGGTTGCACGCGTCGATCTTCTGCTGTTTGAGGTCGGAGAGGAGGGAGGAGAGGTCGTAGAAGTTCTCGGACTGTTTCGACGGCGACCGAGCAGAGAGGCGAATGGTTAAACTTGAGGGAAGGATAATAACGAACGGCCGCAGTGACAACATTCTCACCTTCTCGAGACGGACGGTGGGATTGTGGTAGGTAAGGAGCAGGTCAGAGAAGGGAGGGCGGTTGGAGGCGGGCTGGAAGGATTTCAGGAGGTAAGGGTGATAAGTTTGCAGATGCTGCTGGGCGAGTTGGGGAGATTCAAAGATCAGAAGGAGGGGAATGGAGAGAGGAGTGTCGGGGAGCTGAGGAAGGAGTGTCGGGATCCAAGTCGGGACAGTGGTGTTGGGTAGGAGGGCCAGCGAATCCATTATTGAGGTGGGAGCAGCTGTAGCTATGGTTGTGCTTGTGTTTGTGCTTGCGCTTGCGCTTGTGCTTGTGCTTGTGTTTGTGCTTGTGCTTGTGCTTGTGCTTGTGCTTGTGCTTGTGCTTGTGCTTATTGGTGTGGGCGTGGGTGTGGGTGCGGTCATCGTTGGGGTTACTGCGGCTGTGTTGTAGCTGCTAAACTTGACCGGTGAATCATCCTCGTCGATCACAGCCACTGGAGACTTGGGGCCGTTCGCGCCCGTGCTATCGTCCAGCCAAGACAGGAAATCATCACCCGACGTCACGGCGGGGGGCACTACAGGCGCAGACGCAGAGGATAAAGTCTGCGAGGCCTGCGCTTCAGCCTTGTCGTCGTTGTCAACTATGTTATCATCGACCTCAAGGAAATCCAAGAAGGCAGATACGGAGGTATCGGTGGTGCCGCTGGCTGGCGGGGGCGGAGGCTGGTCGCCAGTCTCTGGGGACGCGAAGAGGAAGTCTAGTTCGTCCATATTCAGATTCAGAGATAGAGATTGCCCTCTTTTATCAACAATTTAGGACTTTAATGTCCTTGTAAGGAGAGTTCGATGTCAATTTCTGGTGATAACGATACTAATGCTAGCGCCAGGGATGTATCAATAGGCTGCTACTACGTTGTATGAAATCGACAATAAGTTTGCAGAACCTTGCAGAACTTCTGAACTGCGTATCGACGCATCAATCCACGTCTACTGGAGTATTCTATTCTCTTAACGGTCCCCTTGCGTCGAAAATAAAAGACTCAGGTTGCCTTGAAAAGTTTTAATTCCTCCAAGACTCTAATTATTCGTCGAAAGAGCAGCAGCTCTCTCCTCTCCTTCCCATTTACCCCCCCTTGACGCACCGCAGCCATGGCATTCACCATCGATGACTGGTCACAAGACTTCAATAGCGCTAGGTGAGGCTGTATAGCGTCGGCACCGTTTCTAAACCCTCTTTAAACCCTCTTTCTAACCCTTTCCTCCACACCCCACCTCTTCCCACCCACCCCCACTTCTCTAGCTCGACTGTGTCCCAGCTGCTGTCGTCCCCGCTCCCCCTCGCCCCGTCGTCAATTTCCAACTGCGAGCGGGCCATCTCCCGCCTCTCCCTGCGCCTTAACGAGGTGAAGCATTCCCCCGAGAACTTTGCCGTGACTCCTCCAGGTAAGAGTGCTAGCTGCTGCTGCTTCCGATCTTCCGCTCACTGCTTTTCACTGACTCGTCACTTCGCTCCTCGGCTCGACCTTCGCTCATCCTTCGCTCAACGTAGAGTTGGCGCGCTTCGATGCAATGATGAACAACCTGCAAGCACAGTTCAAGAGCCTCCAGAACTATTCCTCGAAACCCTCTACATCTTCCAACCCCGGCCCCGTCGATTCCTCCCAAGACGCCTACATGCAAACGACTCAAACCGTAATGTCCGCCCAAGACGACATGCTCGACGAGCTCGGCAACGGCATATCCCGCCTCCACGATCAGGCTCAGCTAATCAACGACGAGTCCCGCCTGCACGTGAAGCTCCTCGACGACATGGAGGGCGGCGTCGAGGCTGCGACGATGGGCTTGAGGGCGGAGGCGAAGCACGCGGAGAAAATTAGAGAGCAGTCGAGCGTGTGCAAGGTGAGAAGTCGAATCAATCAAGCCCACCCAACCGCCCGACGCTTCAACCTTTTAACTCATTAAAACCCTTCGCTCGGCAAACCCTCAGCTCTACATTGTCATTGCCGCCCTGACGGCGTTGCTCGTTTTCTTGCTCGTGATGGGATTTTCTCACTAGTCGAAACCGACAAAAACACGCATGAGAGCATTTTGGATTGTTAAAGTTTTTGTTCTTTTTTCTCTCTCTCTTGAGTTCGTTCGGCGCACGGCGAAACCTGATGAAATACATTATTCCATTAGCCTCGGGCTCTCAAATCGAAGTATTCTCTTTTCGCTGATAGAGGGGGGTGTAGTGTATGTCCACGTCTATATATGAAGTCACTGTTAATGGTACGTCCCTGCTCCTCTTTCTCTTTCTTCCCAATATTTCATTCCCTCCCCTCATTATCCCTCCCTTCCCCCCTCACACCCCCCGCACTAAATCCCCCCCCTTCCCCCAACCCACCCCACCAAACCCCCCACCTCAATTCGTCCCCAGCGGCAGGCAAAAAGTCCCCTGCAACTTCGGCGCCTGCTGCCCATGGCTCCTGCACAGCTGAAGCTTCCCTATCGCCACCCTGTTGCAGTTCTCCAGCTTGCACCTGATCCCTCCTCCGTGGCTCGCGCAGTAGTCCGTCCTTCCTCTTGCGACCTTGTCGCACCGTTTCCCGTCCCCGTTCTCGTGGGCGCACTTCTTGCCGCCTCCGTGGCGGACGCAGAAGTTTGTGCTGGACTGGGCGGACTTCTCGCAGCCTTGGACCTTGCATCTCTTCCCTCCTCCGTGGCTGGTGCACTGGGCCGACCCGCCGACGGCGGATTTAGAGCAGCCGTCGATTGAGCACCTCTTGCCGCCGCCGTGGGCGGCGCAGAAGAACTTGTCCCGAGCCCCCTTGTCGCAGCCTATGAAGGTGCACCTCCTGCCGCCTCCGTGGGCGATGCAGAATCTGGTGCTGCCCTGGGCGCACTTTCCGCACCCGCTGGGGTGCTCGCACTGCCTGCTTCCGGAGTGCTTGACGCAGTAGGGTCTGCGGTTCGCGGCGAGGGCCTCGCAGCCGAGGATGCGGCAGGCCTTGGTGGCTCCGGCAGAGTTCTTGGGGTTGGAGCGGCGGCGGGTTGTGGCCTTCGGCTTCTTCCTCTCCGCCGCCGCGGGTTTGGGGTCGTAGTTGAACTGGTCGATCCCGTTGCTGCCGAAATAGTTGATCGGCGGGTTCGGGTCTCTCATTATCGGAGCGGTGGTGTACGTGGTCTGGGTCATGTAAGCGGGGTCGCCGTGGTAGCTCGCGTCGAGGTTGAGCCCTGGGTCGAACGTGAACGAGTTCGTGAAGTTGAGGCTGCTGCTCCCGTGGTAAGTGGCGTCCAAAGGGTCGAGGGCCGCTGATGAGGAGGTTGGAGGAGGAGGGCTCTGGAAGAAGGAAGAAGGAAAGGGAGGGAAGCCTCCGGTATTGTTATCCCCGGACTTCCTCCTCTTGCTCTGGCTGTGATCCAGACCTTCGGACGGCTCGAACCCTTCAAAGGCGTCGTCCTCCGAGATGATGTGCTGCGGCAGGACCGCCTCCCCCCCCAGGCCCAAATTCATCCCGCTGCTCGACCCGTACATCCTCTCCGTGATGCTAGACATCATGTGGGGGAGCCTCTGCCTCGCCGCCTGCTGCATGACGAAGTTCTTGGCAGTGGTCGTCTCGCTCTTGACGATCCACTCCTCCTTCTTGTAACGGGGCTGGTCACTTGTAGTGACCTCCATCCCCTGCAACGCTTGCACGGTCTCGATATTCCTCTTCTTCGAAAACTGCGCGGGGATTTGGGGGAATGACTTAGTTAGTAAAGGTATAAAAAAAACCCGTTCCCCATCCTCTCCTTCTCCTCACCTCCTTCTGCCTCTCCATATCCCCCGCAATCTCCCCCACATCAACCATATTAACATCCTCCAACCCCCCCTCCTCACTACTCCAAACCATCTTAACCGCCTGCTGCACAAACCTCAAACACGCGCTTATAGGCTCCACCACATCCCTCGAATAAAACGCAACCACAAAATCAGGCGGCCCCCCCCCCACCCTCGAATGCACCGGCACCGCCATAATCGTATTAACATCAGCCTTCTTAAGTAACCCCCTCCTCTCCTCATCGTACTCTCCCTCACCGATTTCCCAAACAGGGTCCCCCGTAGCGTAACACCTCCCAATAGCACCATCCCATTTTTTGAGTCCTTCACGTCTATTAATAACCTGAAAACACTCGAAACCATCCGGCGCACTCTCACATTTCATCGAGAATATTTGACTCAAACCTGCAGGTGTTTTAACCCAGACGTCGCATGCGTCAAAGACTGATAATCCTAGAAAACCAGTTACGAATTCTTCGACGCGGTCACGTGTTGAAGGGGTTAAGGATGTTGGGGCGGAGGAGGCGGGGTGGAAGGAAGGGGTTTCGAGGATTGACGTCCAGAGGCCGTAGTCGTATTCGTCGATGTTTTGGACGGGGGAAGGGGGGGAGGGGGGGGAGGGGGGGGGAGGATTCTCGTCGGAAACTTCGGAATCGGGGGACTGGGAGCCTAACAAACGATAAAACGAACAAAAAAGGAGAGAAGATGGAAATGTGGACAATTTGTCGGGTGAATATAAAACGTTACGGGGTTAGAACAAGAAAAAGAAAACACACCTGCACAAAAACTCCACACACACTCATCCCTCACCTGTCTCCGACGATTCCTCGCTCTTGATCATCCCCGGAACTCCCCTCTCCTCAAAATCAACCTCCGCGCTTTTCGGCAACATCGGTATCCCGAATTTATCCTTCGGCGCCGCGCTCAAAGTATGTACATGAGTAATTTCTACCCCCTTCCCTCTATCTTCTTCGATATTATGTAAATTGTTACTGCTTAAAGTCCTCCTAATTGATTTTCTAAGACTTATAAAATGAGTTGTAATACCTTCCGTACTAACACAGTTAGAACTAACAATACTAGTACTAGATTTATCAAGCTCCTCTTCCTTCTCTGAATTTGAAATTAAAGGCATACAACCACCCATATTATCACTCGCGAAATTGAATATACTCTGGAGGTATTCCATTCTCTCGACGTTACTCTCCATTCTACCCGCACCGAACATTACGACGACGCACATGTTACCGGAGGAGTCGACGGCTACGGGCATGCCTACGGCTGTGTGGAGTTTCATGTCGGAACGGCCTAGGAGGCCGTTTGTGGAAGTGCAGGTTGACCAGACTACTTGGGTTGAGGAGGAGATTGCGTCGACTAGTTGGGGGGAGAGGACGTGCTTGGACACGTCGTGGGCTTCGGAGTCGGTGGAGGGGGACTCGCCGAGGGGGGAGACGAGACTGGGGGGGGGGCGGAGGAGCGAAGCGACGAGTGGAGCGGAGCGAAGCGACGAGTTGTGAAGAGAGAGATTCGCATTCGAGCGTTCGAGAGTTAGAACGTGTCAATCTTCCTACTGTGTGTCGGTTCTGGAACGCGAGCGAAGGTGGGCCTTAGGTGTTCGAGCGTATGCGAGACGAAAGGCGAGGCTTCCGTCGATATTATATTATATTATATATAGTACCATGGTCTATATTATATATAGATAGGTACCATGGTCTCGCTTCGCCCTGTTCATCTGTTTAGCTACCATGGTCTCGCTTCGCTCGACATAGGGAAATAACGTGAAAAAAGTCCCCCGAGGGGGGGGGACTTTTTCTAGCGGGGAAAAATTCCCCCCGAGGGGGGGGAATTTTGGCTGCGAGTATAGAGCCGACGTTCGCGACCGACTGACCGGAGACGAGAAGAACGCTCCGCGAAGGCTCCAATACGTTATATTTAGTTCACGTCTTATCATGTATTGTCTTATATCCTTATTCCTTCTTATACGTTCTTCCTCTTCATTAATTCTCTTCACATACTTCCTCACCTTGATCTATGAAGTTCATAAGATTTACTCGTGTAAAGCTGCACGAATTTTTTACTGTCTGAATCTATAGAGCCATCTGATAGAGAGAGAGGAGAGAGTGTTAGAAGAGACGTGTTATGGGGAGGGGTGTTTGAAAAGGATTCTGATTTTTTTTAAGGGGGTTGCTGTTCATCATTCTTGGGCATGGATTGGACTACGATGTTTATAAAGGTGTTCTAACGACGTTACGTATTTCTCGTTGTTGTATATCGAGGGTATTCTCGCGACACGAGTTGATAACAATTAGTTTATGTGTGTTATGTTGCTTTATGGTGCAATCTTTGCATGTTTTGGGCAGTTGTAGAAAAGCCATATTTTTTATGTACCTCAGTTCGGTCACATTTGCTATGTGGATTATGTCTGCAATATACAGTAGTAGTAACATGTCTTACCTGAAGGTTGTTTTTTACACCACCATACTTCTCCAATATCAAATCCACTGTTTGTAGGAGTACGCGCTTTGAGTTAGAATTTATTCATGAAACGGGGAGTGGGTCATAGGTCGGAAGAAAAGGCACCTAAAAAAATATTACCACTTACAGGGCGGAACAGGTTGTTTGGAGGTACGCTTTTATGCGCGAAGGATCCATTAACGCTGACAGGACACAAACAATGAAGGACCAGAGCGTTAAAAGTCAAACTTTATTTCCGATATTTGCTTTTTTCCAGCCATATTATTATTAATCATTAGACGCAGACACATTAGGTACGCATCATTCAATGCATCATTCACCAAGCTTTTTGTGCTCCTCGTATTTATACATTTGTATCCCAATTCGAAGCACGCACGTAAACTTGGTGATTAACTTGGTGATTTATTGCCTACTCTGTTCGTTACGGGATCGGGGGACCCTTACGGTCTCATCCTTTCGTCTTACAACCGTCGTCTTAAACGTATTCATTACTTCACTCCCTCAAATTGCTTCACTCCCTCGAATCGCTGAGCGTTCCTTCTTCCTCTGTCGCTGAGCGAACCTCGTCAATCTTGCTTCGTTCCGGCCTTGCCGCGAGCAGCTCAGTTCGGTCGCTTCGATCCCTCTACCATGAATTATATTATATATATTTACGATGTGGTCGCTTTTTTGCTTGTCGTATTTACAGAACTCGAATATTTTTATCGCCTCTCTCTCTCTCTCTCTAACCTGAAACGCTGCAACGTAATCCCTCGCGTCCCCTCGCGTCCCTTTAAACTCTTCAGCTTAGCTTACTTAGTAAACCTCCTCATAGTAAACCCCCTCTCCTCCTTCCCTCCCCCCTCCCCCCCCTCCAACCCCCCCTAAAAAAAAGATGCCCAACAACCGCTTCCCCAAACTCCACATCCTCTCCTCCTCCCCCCACACCCTAACCTTTGAGCTCTCCGAGACGGACGTCTCCGTCGCCAACACCCTCCGTCGCATGTTAATCGCCGACGTTCCCACCCTCGCGATCGACTTGGTCAGCGTGCATGAGAATACGACGTGTTTGTTGGATGAGTATTTGAGTCATAGGTTGGGGATGATACCTTTGAGGTATTATGATGATACGGCTAATAGGTATGGGGATCCTAGTAAAGGTGAGAGAAGGATAATTAGGGAGAGGGGGGGTGGGGGACACACACACATTGCCTTTTTATGGAAGGAGAGGGGATGAGGGGGGGGAATCGACATAAACAGTCCGTTATTTAACAACATTTTCCATCTCAATTGTTAACTTCCCCCCCTCTTCCAGAATTCCGCGAACCCCGCGACTGCACCTGCGAAGACGGTTGTCCTAAATGTTGGGTAACGTTCACCCTAGGCGTCCAGTTCTCAGACAAGACCGACAACCCTAACACCAAGACTGTGAGTATTACGAGCGCGGATTTGAAGTCGAGTAATAGTAATGTTAGCCCGGCGAGCTTTTTGAGTGAGGAGGAGGAAGGTGAGAAGGGGGGTGGGGAGAAGAGGGAGGGGATGCGACCACTTGGTTTTCACGTTTCTACTATTCTAACGGTCCTTTCGTTCAAATCGTCCCCCCCCCCCCCCCCCCC
>BRXX01000366.1:14599-55173 GCA_030267905.1 Triparma verrucosa
CCCCCCCCCTCTCCAGAAAACGCCCAAGAAGAAGGCATCTCCCTTGTGAAGCTCGCCCGCGGTCAACACCTCTACCTCGAAGCCCGCGCCCGCCTCGGCTGCTCCAAAGAACACGCCAAATGGTGTCCCGTAGCCGTCGCAACGTACCGCTTCATCCCCGAAGTAACCTTGAACACTCCAGCGCTGAGCAAGCTCACGTTGAAACAGAGGGAAGAACTCGTAGAATGTTGTCCCGATCAGATCCTTAAAATCGACGACGTCACGGGGCAAATTCTTCTCGCGGAGGATTACGAGGACAAGGCTACTTTCACTGAAGACCTTCATTACTTACAAGAATCAATGAAGGGTTCACCTGAAGATGATAATTTTATAACTGTTAAACAGTCTGAGTCACGTTTTGTGTTCACAGTTGAGAGTACGGGTTGTATGCATCCGGTGGAGATTACTAGGAGTGCGATGAGGAGGATGGAGGAGAAACTTATTATGTTGAAGGGAGAGTGTGCGGGGATTAATGAAGGGGTTTAAAATGGAAACGTGCTTTTAAATGGGAGAGGGGGAAAGGTGGGGGGGGGAGAGGCTATTCTAAAACACACAATAAAAATACTTTTTTTTTCCCCCATTAGGCAAATGATAACAAGATTTTGTCGATAACGCTGGGCGGGTCGGGATTAAAATTGTACCAATTCTGGTTTTGTTTTGTCGCGGTCGTCGGCCTTCCCCCCCCCCGCTCTCTCTCTTCTTGCGTAATCCCTCTCTCTCTCTCTCTCTCTCTTTCCCTTAAACCCCCCTTTCTCAGTATCGCTAAGTGAAATAGCCAAACCCCCAAACACCACACGCACGCAGCTTACTTTCTCCCCTTCTTCCTTTTCCTCCCAGGCACGGGAAGACACTCGGGACGGAAACCTCCTATCTCCTCGTAAATTAATTCCCTGAGCCTGAATAATGTAGAACAGTCTATGTGTTAGAAGGTATTTAAAATAACACTGTTTAACCAACATAACGCTCCTCCTCACCTAACTGCGTCAAGTTCCTCATCCTCGAACGTGAAATCAAAGTCAAACCCCGCCTCAGGTTCATCCTCCAAATTATGCAGAGCGCTTAAATACGGGTGCGCCAACGCAGCGCTAACATCACACCGACGAGAAGGGTCGATTTTAAGCATCTGAGTTAATAGGTCGATTGCCTCGGGTGTCGCTTTTGGGAAGTAGGAACCTAGACCTCTTTTGGGAGTATCTTCTAATCGAGACATGAAACGTTTAGCTTTATCACTAGTAACGAACATGAGTTCCTCAGCCTTAGGTTTCCCAATTTTTTCACTGATAAGCGTCAATTGATTAATGTAATCTTCTCCTGGGAAGAAAGGTTTTCTGCCGAGAAGCTCGGCGAAGATACAACCTACGGACCAGATATCGATTGCTTTGGTGTAGTTTTGGCAGGCGAGCATTATTTCGGGGGCGCGGTACCAGCGGGTTACGACGTATTCGGTTAGGCAGATTGAGGAGGCGGGGTTGGCCGCGCCGGCTGAGGGGGAGAGAGGAAGGGGGGGGAGGGGGGGGAGAAGGGGGGAGAGGGAAAAAGTGTTAGGAAACATCAAACTTATCCCCAAGCGAGTTACGGACTATCAGAGCTCGCTATCCTCGCGAGCTCACTCACCTCCTTCTGCCTCGTCGTCGGGTAAAATTCCCCTCGCAAGTCCAAGATCGCATATTTTCAAATCGCAGTTCCCGTTGACGAGTAAATTGCTTGGCTTCAAATCCCTGTGCAGAACGTTCGCGGAGTGGAGGTACTTCAGTCCCCTGAGGATCTGGTAGAGGAAGTACTGGACGTGCTCGTTTGTCAGGGGTTGCTTGGAGTAGATTATGCGGTGGAGGTCGGTTTCCATGAGTTCGGAGACGATGTAGACGTCGTCGAAGTCGTCGATGCATGTTAGGCCTACGGGGGGGATCATGTCTTCGATGCTGCGAAACGCCACGCGAGTTAGAATAATGTAGCAAGGCGAAGAAAGGATCCTGTCCGAATAATCGTCGTCGAAAATTCTCACCCGATGACGTTCTCATGGTTCATGCTCCTCAACAATTTGATCTCCCTGAGGATCCTCTTGGCGTCGATCTCGTCCTGGAAAGCCTTGGGGATCTTTTTTATCGCCACCTTCTCATTGTTGTGAGAGTTCAAAGCGGAAATCACGACGCCGTAGGCTGAGAAAAGATGAGGGATATTTGAGAGTTAGAAGAACTGCAAAAGACCTGCGAGAAGCGAAAATAAAACGCCTGATAGCGTTCAATATATGTATATACCATGGTCTCACTTCGCTCGGTACTCGCTAAAGACGGGCTTCGGAACGCTCTCACCTCCGGAGCCTATGGATCGGATGAAAGAGAAGTGGGTGTCGATCGTGAAGGACGCATTTCCCGGGACACGCACGTCGTGCATCGACGACGGGGAGAGCGCGTTGAATGTGGACATCGGGGGGGGCGTGGGGGGGGGTGTGGGGGGGGCTGGGGGAGGGGGCTAGAGGGACGGGCGTTTCTGATTAAGGGGGGAGGCAGCAAAGCGGGGGACAGCAAGGGGGGGGGGGGGCAGCAAGCAGGGTTAGTATCTAGACGGGATATCAAGGGAGAATGCAGGTTGAAATACGGTGAGCAGTCTTATTTTAGCAGACGCCAATTGTTGGTGCACACACACATATATATATATATAAATGGTCCTGGGCGTGCGACGCCCAGGAGACACAAGGTTGCTTGTTTTAGAAGCATTTCTACGGAGAGGATCCAGATTTGCATGTAGGAAAATCCTCTCTACACGCCTCCGCAGCGTTTCTCGCTGGTATTGGCCACTCTTATTGAGAGTATTTTCGCAAGATCTTACAGTGATGGCGCGTGATTCGCTTTAGTCGCTTAAAATTTCACGTTTATAGTCGTTTCGTCTTTCCCAGGGGCCCAGCGATTTAATTTCGGTTCTGTCGATTTGAGATGGTCTGGATATATCACGTGAGTTCCACCCGACACAGCTCATCGCGTAGAGGGCGCCACACTGTTTCTCTGGTTTTCTTTTCCTCCACAAAATATAATCCTTACCCTCGGCCGGAGACTCTTGAAAACAAAACTTGAACTAATCTCACTCCCATCACAGGAACGGCAAGCGGCCGCGCTGTGCGGGCAGCACAGTCTGAACAATCTCCTCCAGCGCTCCCAGTTCGATCCGGTCTACTTATCAGATATAGCCCGCACCCTTGATCAGAAGGAGCTCCAAGTCATCAAGGTGAGGGACCGATGCAGCGCATGCACGCATCGGTGCATGTTGGGTTCGCTCGTTCTGTACTCGCTTCGCACCTAACCCAATTACCCTCACCCTTACCCCTCCCCCTGCTCATGGCAGGATGCGTCTGGAGTTGACTCTGAAGACTACCGCTCCAGGGTGAGGGAGGGATCTGGCAACGTCGACGCTAGCGGCAACTTCTCCATAGAGGTTCTGAGAAGCGCCCTGCAGACGTTTAACTTGACACTCGTCAGCTATATGAGCGAGGCTATCAAGAAGAGCGGGGTGGACTTGACGATGAGGTCGGGCTTCATCCTTAACCGAGACCACCACTGGTTCGCGATCCGTCAAATAAACTCCCGCTTCTGGAACCTGAACTCCATGCTCCCCCAACCGGAGACGATCTCCCATTTCAAGCTCGCCGCAGAAGTCGAGGCGTACATCAACGCCGGCTACAGTGTCTTCTGCTGTTTGGACGGCGAGGGGGATCAGAATGGAGCGCTGCCCGATCCTGCTGTAGAGGAGTGGGAGTGCGAGAGGGGCGTGGCTAGCTATTGGTGGAAGGAGGAGGACCTGCTGAAGGGCAAGAGCAGCAACTACGAGGGCCACGCGTGGCGCAACGTGGGCGAAGGCATGAGGTTGGACGGCAAGGCCCCTGCCGGCGGGCAGGCGTCGAGCGGGGACGGGGGTGGTTCAGAAGATGAGCAGCTCCAGAAGGCATTACTGGCGAGGTGAGGATTTCTGGGCCCATACTACGACGTTCATGCCTATACTTACTCCCCGGCTCTTCCTCCTCAAAACAGCATGGGCGAGTCCAGCGGAAGCGTTGACCCTTCGCAGCTCCAGAATATGTCGGAGGAGGAACAGCTGCGACTGGCAATCAGCGCCAGCATGCAGAGCAGCGAAGTGGACAAGGAGGAGGAGGAAGTTGAGGACGAGCCGGCCGAGGACGACCCTGCAGCGGTAAAGCTCCAGATCAGGTGAGAACTGCGAAAAACGTTGGAGGGGTGGAGCAGAATCTAACCCGTCGCAGGCTCCCTAACGGAACGAGGGTCGTTCGTCGCTTCAAAGAAACAGAAGTCGTCGCGAAAATATACGGGTACGTCAAGAAGGAGGACGGTACGGGAGGTGGCAAGGCATTAGAGCTTCGCGCAGGGTTCCCCCCGAAATCCATAGCGTCCATGAAGACGCAGACCATCAAGGAGGCCGGGTTGAAGGGCGAGAGCTTGAATGGCCGGTGGACATGATAGAATAATTAACAAAATTGCATTACCATCATCAAATACTTTTGCGGTGTACATTACATTATAATGAAATAAACGCCTTTACCTTCAAACCGAATAATATATATAAGTGCAAAAAATTTGAAGCAAAATTGGAAGCCAATTTTCATAATCATGAAATTGTCGCTTTTAGCACTCCTTCCGGTGGCAACGGCATTCACAAGCCCTGCGTCAACTAATGGTCTATCTCGTGCTCAGGGTGAGTGTACGGAGGGCGTGACACTACCATTTGGAAGAACTGATCAGCGAAAACCTCAGTCTTTCTTTTTGTGCCCATTCAAGTCCCCTGACTAGCGCAGCGGGGCGAGTGTGCCATCATGCGGAGCTTGTTGTCCCAATCTCACTCGGTCCTTGTCGCTTGTTTCCAAACCGCGCCACCGAATTCACACTGATCCTCGCATCGACGTTACCCTATCGAATGTGAATCCGAGCTTCAATCGGTGCCAAAAAAACTCTAACCCCTACCGCAGTGGCCGAAAAGAAAGTTTGCGAGGCTCCTTACGACTACATTATTGCCGGAGGCGGTCTAGCAGGCTGCGTGCTGGCGGAGAGGCTCTCACAAGATCCCTCAACTCGCGTGTTGCTCCTCGAGGTACGCAAGCCACGATGGGAGCAGAAGCAGGAACGCTTTTAACTCACACGCATACTCTCGCTCGCCCGTGCAGGCCGGATCTGGTGACTACAAGAACAAATTCATCAATATCCCGGCCGGAATCCTCCGCCTGTTCAAGTCGAAGTTCGACTGGCAGCATGAGACAAAGGTGAGGAGCGAAAGGGGAGGAGGGAGGGGGGAGGAGGGGGTTAAGGGGGAGGGTCGGGTTGTTGTTGAAGTAGGCGAAATTTCCGTGTCTCATCGTGCAGCTCATCTCTAACACTCACACACGCGGCGCCACGGTAGGGCGACAAGAACGCCAACGGTCGAAATATATTCTTGGCCCGTGGCAAGGTCCTCGGCGGCAGCAGGTGAGAATGAAGCCAAAATTACGAGGAGTGAGTTTAGGAACCAGTATCTGATCAAATACAACCCCCCCCCGTTACTCTCTGTTTGCAGCTGCACGAACGTCCTCCTGCACCACCGCGGCTCGAAGCAGGACTATGACGAGTGGGGCAATGGCTGGAGCGGCGACGAGGTACTCCCCTACTTCCTTCGCACGCAGGATGACAGAACTGGCCGTGTGGAGAGCAACTCCAAGTACCACAGCACGGGTGGCGAGTGGACCATGAGCGAGGTCAGGTACCAGAACCCTTTGAGTAAGAAATTCTTGGAAGTTGGCGAGGGGGTTCTCGGGAAGAACGACGATTTCAACGACTGGGACAGGCAGCAGGACGGCGTGGGGAGGTTTCAGGTGTCGGAGAGGAACGGTTGCAGGGAGAGCGGGGCGACTGCCTTTTTGGAGAAGGCTCTGAAGAGGGAGGTGAGAACGAAGGAGCGAAGTTGATTTTTCTGGTTTAATTACAACACGATTATTCTAACTCTTCGCTTCGCTCTCCGCAGAACCTCGAAGTTCGCACCAATGCCATGATCCGCCAGGTCGACTTCGCCTCCACTGCCGCCGTGGGCGTCACTTACAACTTGATAGGAGACGACACCAACGCTGACTTCAGCCCCGTCCTCGCCAAGGACGGAGAGGTCATCCTCTCGGCCGGGGCCATCGCGTCTCCGCAGATCCTCATGGCTAGCGGAATTGGTCCTAGGGATCATCTCGAGGATCTGTCCATCCCAGTCATCTCCGATCTCGAGGGAGTCGGGGAGAACCTCCAAGACCACCCTGCCGCCGTTGTCAGGTGAGACCAAAACCCGAGGACCCGAGAGAAGGAGTCGGCTGCAGTATCTAACCAAATATTCACGCTCGCTGCAGTTTCGAAACTCCAAAGAAGGGCGTCAGCGTCACCAGCAAGCTCAGAATCAAGGGCACCAAACTCAACAACCCCATCCCGATCCTCAAGTGGTTCACCAGGGGCAAGGGCGAGCTGACCTCCGTCGGATGCGACCACGGGGCCTTCGTCAAGACCGGCGCCGACGCGCAGGCCGACCTCCAGATGAGATTCCTGCCCGCCAGGGCCATGGGGCCCGACGGCATGACCACCTTCACCCAGGTGAGAGCAGCGACCCTAATAGAAAGGAACTGGCTGCAGTATCTAACCAAATCTTCACAATCGCTTCGCTCGCTGCAGTTCCGCAACACCAAGAACCACCCCGACGGATACTCCTTCCAGAGCGTCGCAACCCGCGCCAAGAGCTGCGGCAAAGTTAGGTTGGCCTCCTCCAACACACAGGTCAAGCCCATCATCGACGGAGGGTACTTGTCCGACCCGGCCGACATCGCCACCTTGAGGGAGGGCATCAAGCTCAGCAGAAAGCTTGGCGCCCAGTTCGACGAATACGTCGGCGAAGAGGTGAGAGCGAGGATGAGGAAGAGGAAGAAGAAGAGGAAGAGGAATCGCGCGGCGCCACCCCTTCTAACACATCCAAACAAAAACGCCAGATATTCCCCGGCAAAGACGTCCAATCCGACGCCGAAATCGACCAGTACATCCGCGACTCCGTCCACACCGCCAACGCCCTCGTCGGAACCTGCAAGATGGGCTCGTCCGCCGACAAGACCGCCGTCGTGACGTCCGACCTCAAGGTCAAGGGCGTGACGGGTTTGAGAGTCGTTGACAGTTCAGTCTTTCCGAAAATTCCAGGCGGGCAGACGGGGACCCCGACAGTCATGGTCGCGGAGAGGGCGGCGGAGTTTATTAAGGAC
Organism: Triparma verrucosa; assembly: GCA_030267905.1. Lineage (NCBI taxonomy): Eukaryota > Bolidophyceae > Parmales > Triparmaceae > Triparma > Triparma verrucosa. Next base: position 21,888 of record BRXX01000366.1, read on the forward strand.
CCTAGCAAGGCGCCGATGGCTGAGAGCGCGGAGAGGGAGATGGCAGGTGAGAGAAGGGGGGGGCGCGAGGAGAGGGAGTGAAGCGACCAAGAATCAAGGGTCGAAGGAGCGTAGCGACCGAGAACCTATAATACCGAGCGAAGCGAGACCAAGGTAACTATATATAATAATATCATAATAATACCAAGGGAGCGAAGGACCGAGACCATGGTAACTATATATTATATAATTTCAGCGTGATTTTACATTACATTATAGTTGACAACGTTCGACGCCTCCAAAAACGAATGTAGCTACATCAGCTAACTTAATATAAACTCACGCTACTCCTCGTGCCTCGCTCATTCCAGCCGCAGTGTAGGGAGAGATGTGATTCGGGAGAGGAAGGGTTGTGGGGGGTTGTGCGCAGGGTGGGGGAGAGAAAAAAAAAGAGAGAACATGAAAAAACAACATAACTATCGAAAAACACGGTTCAATACACAAAAAACACACACACGATAGATTTTCCTCTTATTTAGTACAAATCCCGAATGTCGTCGTACCAATGAATAGGAGGCGGAACCCCATCATGACACCACTTCGCTTCCGTAACTTTCTTCCCAACCATATCCAACCCCACCATCTCCATATAATCCTCCAAAGGTCTCTCCTCCCCCATCCCGTACTCTTCGATCGCCGTGAGGATGGTCTGTTCTCTGATGAGGTGTCGGGCGGCTTCGGGGTATTTTAGGGTGTACTTTATTCTGTCGATTATTTTTAGTTGAATTGAATTGTGACCTCCGCCTGTGAGGGAAAGCGAACGAAAAAACAAACGACGTTGGAACTAAGTCAAAGCGAGTGGGGGCGGGAAGGGGGGGGGGGGGACAGCGAATAAAAACGGGGTTGAAAGCTCGCGAAAGGTGACGATTTCAATCACTCAGTGTTTTCTTTTCTCCCGGTCGTTTGAGACTTTTTTTTTTAACCCTTCACATTCACAACATTCCCCTCTCACCTTTACTATGATAAGTCCTCTGAAACACCTCCCAGAATTTAGGCTTATGCCTCCTGATATATATGTGTCCTGTGACGTCTTGGTTGGGGGAGAAGAGGTCGTACCCTGCTGTCCAGAGACGGGCGGACATGGAGATTTCCTCGCCCATGAATATCCATGGGAGGAAAGGGTCAAAGGGGACTGAAGAAGATGGGGTGGGGGGAGAAGAAAAAGACAAGGGTGGTGTGGGAATTCGTTAGGACAAAAACATAATAATAAAACAATGACGCTTCACGAATATATTATTTCGGCTCACCTTCCTTCAAGAACCCCGAGTGCGCCACAAAGTACCCCGCCGCAACAAACGGCGCCACCCTAGGCAATCCTCCACCCTTCCCATCATACGCCGCGCTTCCGCCCAGCCGAACAATCTGACTCTCAATGTCACTTGGAGCGAATAAAGGATCACATATCCTAGTACCTTTACCCTTGAATTTAGTAGTATGAGGAGGAGGGTAAGTCGTAATAACAGGTTTCTCGCTCGGAGCGTCGTTGAGCATTTTAACTGACGTAGCGTCCCAGGAGGGGGCGAACGTCATGTGAGAGTCGATCTGCATGTAGTATTGTTCGCCGGACCAGAGCTTGGAACCGAGGTAACGAGCGAAGTAGGGGCCGAGACTTCCGGACTTGGGAGTGGGGGGGAGGGGTGGGGAGGGGGGGGGAGGGGGTGTAATAACAGGGGAGTTAAAAAAACGTCAACGTTTTGTGAAGATAATTCTTCCTTTTTCGATTAAATGACCGAAAAACGCACTGATTTAAAGCATCGCATGTTATTATAAAACTTTCTCACCTCATCAACCTTCAACACCCTAACCCTCCCATCCTTACACGCCTCCCCCCACTCCCCCTTACAAAATTCCTCATAACAGTCCTCATCAGCTTCAACATCCTCGATTTCCCCCCCCTCCAACACCCCTGACTTACAGTTTTCAACACAGTTCTGTTGTGTTATACCGAAGTTTAATAACTTAGGATTCGCGGAGTTAGAGTACGCTCCGAGTAAGGTTGGAAGGCAATTCTCGTCACGGTAGGATGCCATGCTTACGAAGATGCTGGGGAGGGGGGGGGTTGAAATGGAGGGAAGAGTAGTTAGAAGGGGACGAGAATTAAGGACATTGTTTTTAATAAGAGGAAGGTGGTACCAGGGGGTGAAGAGGTATAGAGTGGTGGCGCCGCGAGCGCGAGGGCGAGTATAGATGGAAGTCTCAAGCGATTGACAGAGTCTCAGCGAAAGGCGCAGTAACATCGAACACCCACATCGAACACTACCATCCAACGAAACCCCAACGTTGCTCTTGTTCTCCATGTTTTCTTACCTAGAATCTTCGCGTCTTTCAGGCATATTCTGAAGATATTTTTTATCCCAAGGATAAAGTTTATCTTTTATTAGTGAGTAGAAGTCGGTGCATATTTCTGTTATTGTTTGATGGTCGTGGATTTTGGAGAAGGCTTGGACGGAGGACATGAAGGTGGAGAGGAAGGTTATTGTGGAGGTTAAGGAGGGAGGGGGGGAGGATTTTGAAGGAACTTTTGGAGGACGTTTTGGAGGTGGAGGGGGGGGGGGGGGGAGAGAGTTGGAGGAGACGACGGGGGAGCCGACGGGCTCGCCTTGGAAGTAGAAGACCTTGTTGGAGTTTTTGTTGGAGTTTGGGACGGGGTTGTTGTTTGGACCTCTTGGGACTGCTCGTGAATTTGGAAGGTGTGATAGATCAGTGGTAAGGGAATTGTGGTTGGAAGGGTAACCCTTTGTGTTGGTGGAATGCAGAGTTACGTAGACGTATGTTGCTGACAAACTGTGGAGTGTAAATATGGGGATTGTGGTTTCAGGAGAGAGTGAGTGAGTGAGTGAGTGAGTGAGTGAGTGAGTGAGTGAGAGAGGGACGATGATGGGAGAGGGCATAGTCGTCGGTGGGAGGTTTTATATTTCACTATTGTTACGTCTTTTCCCCTCCTGCTGTATTCGAAACGTAATTGGTTGTACTCGAAGGTCGTCTATTCCGCCCGCCGGTTCGCATTTTTGACGGCGCATTCAGAGCTTTAGGGATGAGGCGAGGCCATAGCCATGGGAGATGGAAAGTGTATATAATTACTGAAGTACCGTCACAGTTTACAGTATCACGATACGCAGCAGTAATAGTACGTCAATGTTCAATACTCGCAGCTCACTATGCTCACCAAAAGCTTGCTATAGCGATACAGAGTCTAATCCATGTGACAGTTTTGGCAGGGGACGAACTCGATCGACTTTGAGGACTTGCATTCCTAATAGGAATCCTAATAGGGAGCATGAAGCGTGTAGCTGGCCGCAGTTATTCAATTAATTATGACAAGAGTAAGTAGTGTGCTAATTTACGGAAGAGAAAGAGTGCGTAGGAACGGGGAATTAAGTTGCGAACGATTTGATGATTGTGACCCTGGGAAAACGTGTTTTGGTATCTTCTCTCTCTCATTCTACACGCCCTCTATCACTTAGTACGCCGCTCGTGTATAATATCTGTATCTGTATATCATATCTTGTAAAAGATGAACTCGCAATTCGTGGCGTTAGTAGGTTTTATATTTGTATTTACAGTTTCTTCTTATGTCTCCGCCTTGTCCTCTCCTACTTTGTCACTAAAAGGTTTCTCAATTACGCAGAAAGGATTCGTTGCGGTTCTGCAGGACTCATCGAACCCTAACCAAAACCGTATAATAACACCTGTAGTGAGCAGCCTTGACACATCCTCTCCAAGATCGCCTGAAAGTCTCTGCTTACTTCAGCTTGCTGGTGGGATAGATTTAGGTTCACCAATCTTCCCCCCCGACGCCTGTCAAAAGTGGCTCGACGACCCCTCTCCCCCCTCCTCAATCCTGATGAGTCCTTCTCCTCCCTCTCCTCCTTCCTCCCCTCCCCCCCTCCCCCCCTCCTCCCCCACCCGCACCTCAACCCTCCATTCTTCCCTCCCCAAGCTCCACATGTCAATCCGCTCCCTCCCCGGTCTCTCCTCCATCCCCCCCTCCACCCTCCTCGCTTCCATGTCCCTCCACGCTCCTCCCTCCGGTTCAATCGACAAACCTACCTTCCTTAAAATAATAAACGACCTCCGTACGCCTTTACCTACGAAAATTGAACATACTTTCACGACTGATAAGTCGTCTTTATCGCTCTTCCAAGCACTATGCTTGTATTTTAGGTACGGTGTTGATATTGAAGCTGATGAGAGTTTAGAGTTTATTGAATTATGTACAGGTCAACCTATAGGTGAGAGCGTCGTCCGAAAAAGCGGTTGCGCCACGACGTTTTTCTCTATCTATTAACTCGTTTTGAATCTTTTTCGGCGTCGCTGAACAATTGAAGGAATTTTAGAAGTACTCGAAGGGAATTATAAATCTTTAGAAGAACTTAAATCTGACGCTCAAGTCGGGAAAGATATAGGTAGTCTATTCACTTAAAAAAAACAAAAAGCCTTAAAAGTGTGTGTGTTTAATTTTCGGGGGGGGAGTCGAGGACTAGGGATTCCATTTCCCATACATGTTCTGAGACTCTTGTAGCTTTACCGCCGTTGTTATTCATGAAATCTGAGAAAGAAGCAAACGCGAGTATAAATGGAAGGGTGTTATTTAATATGTTAGTAAAACGAAGCTTATTACATGTTTACAGTATGATACTTCACAGTTGTTCGTCTTTATATCAAATACACATGTCATGTCTTATCCGTCTCTTCCGTTTCAACATTGTTCGAAAAGTTTCTCACCTTCTATCGTTCCACCATCTGGTAAAAAATCATACCATCCTAAATGATCAGCGATGAGGTGTTTAACACCGCAGCCTTTGCATTGACATATTACGCAGCCGGAGGTGTAGGCGAGACGGGTTAGGGTGTGACGGGAGGTGTGGGAACAGAGGTTGCAGGTGTATTGGATTTGGACTTGGGGGGAGGCGACGAAGGCAATGGGGACGGATTTGGAAGGTGAGGTTACGTTTATTGTGGGGGGGTGGGAGAAGGTGGGGATTTGGGATGGGACGAGGGGGGAGGGAGGGGTTGTGGGGGAAGGCTTTGGGAGGGGGAATAATTTGAGGGAAGGATCGATAACATCGGAGCTAGATCGACAAACGAGGATATGGCGTTAGTGAAGAGAAGCGAACGGGGTCGTATTCGCTGCGGCTCACCTCTCATCCTCGTCAGGAAGGCCCATGGCGGCATACATGACGTGTAAACTATTCTTGTTGAGCGGGTTGCAAGGAAGGATGGGGCGATATTTGATTTTGATACCTTTTCCGCATTTTGAGAAAGATGAGCAGAACGATGTGCTACAATGAAGATGAGCTATAATCACCAACAACGCTAAAAGCATCGGACGCATCGTATGAAGTGAAATCTAAAAATATCTGGTAAAACACGGAAAAAAGCCATTGTTCGCAACTAACTATTTTAGACCTTTTGCACCCCCATATTTCCTATCCAATACTTCCCACTCTCAATATCGTAATTTACGCAAAATCGTGGTAAATAAAGAGTTTTTCACTTCAGCTGAAGGCACCACTGGTCCTCTCTACCTCAAAACCCCTCCTCTCTCTCCTCACCGCGGTAGCACACGCCCACAATGGCCACCATTGACGCTAGCGCCGCTTACGACAGTGATTCTTCCGAAGAATTCATCCTTGGAGGCGTTACTTCCATCGTAATGGAGGACGATACTCCTTCTGATACCCCTCCTCCTCCGCCTCCCACCACTACTAAACGTTTAGAGTCCCTGATCTTCAGTTCGCTCCCCGTCCCTCCCTCTGACCCTTCTACCCCTTACGACTCTCTGATAAATGACCTCGCCAACGGCGCTTACCTAAAAATGCTGACTTCAAACCCCCTCCCTTCCCTGCTGTTATCCTCCTCAAATGATTCCTCCTCAAATGATTCAGAAATCCTCTCAAATCACGACCCTTTCACTTCCTTCTTAATCGGCATAGCAGCTTTCAATATATACCTCCAGTCGAATTACACAGGTCCTAGTATTGAGATGGAAGTTATTCAGGAGGCGCTGAAGAAAATTACGGGGGAAGAGGACGTGGACACCAACAGGTGAGAGTGAAAAACCCTGCATTTAATTGAATACCCTGAAATTGCAAGGAACAAAAATTACGCATACTAACGCACCACCGCTTTGCACTCCTTTCACTTCCAGCCTCTCAACCCAAAACGCCCTCAGCGTCTCGGGTGACCTCGTAACCCCCTGCGCTTCCAACCTCCTCTTCTTCCACCTCTCCCACCGCATCCTCTCCCACCTCTCCTCCCTCAATAACCTGCCCTTCTCCACCCTCCCCGTGTGGCGTCTCCGTTCCCTCCGCTGTCACTTCGAGTTGCTACAGTTGGATTCTCAGCCTCCTCCCCCCTTCTCCCCTTCTCTCTGGAAGCTCGTGTCCCCCGTCGTAGACAAACTGACGAAGGTCGTTGCGCCAACGATCGACAGGGGAAATGTCGTGGGAACCGTGAAGCACTTCTCGAGCGAAATCGTCGACTCGGTTAAGGGTAATAAGACGAAGGAGGAGAGGAGGTTCCTCGCCAACGTTTCGCTAGAGGTCGGGCTTTGCTGTCAGATGTTCGAGCAGCACAATTTAGGGAAGGTGAGGGTTTTGTTTATTTTTTTCCCGGGGAACTTTGTTTTTGCGTTTTTGCCCTCGAACATTGGAATGATGAAAATCAGCCATTTATATCTTAGCGGATTCCACGTATTACGCCTAGTCGTATGACGATAACGGTTTCCATTGTTACACCCCTGACCTTTGTTCGAAGAATCGGAATCAAAGCCCCCCAAAAAAACGACCTTAATTTACCTAACACCCCACCCACCCCCCGATCTCCCCCTTCCAGCCTTACTTCAACCTCGCCTCTAAATGGTCCGGCCTTCAGTGGCACGTGACAGGCCGGTACGGCAAGAAAACGAAGTTCCAACAAAACGCAATAGCCCAAATGGTCGTCCTCGCCGAGGTGAGAGTGTGCAAGGAGCAAACCGAGGAGCTGAGGAGGCGTGTGTATTGGACAACGACGTACATGGCCGTGACTTCACACTGCTACATTATTCTAACTCGTCGCTTCGCTCCTTGACTCGTCTTTCGCTCCTCGACTCACTCCCCTTCCATTCCAACTCGCTTCGCTCGTCGCAGAGTGAACTCCAGGAGACCAAGGTCGACGAATCGATGAAGGTCGTTGAAGACGGTGAGAAAACCCTTCTTAAACGCCAAACATAAAAACTGAAACCCTTTAAGGACCGTTGTGAGCGTTTAACAAATACTGATATAATGAGTCTGCTTACATAGTGGATAAAAAACCTTGTCGTGAACGGCCCTCTTAGAAAACACCCGTCAACTTACCTCCAAACCGTCACCAACCAACCCTAACACTCCCCCCTCCTCAGCCACCTCCCCCTCCACCGCCATCCACGACGAGCACAACCACCTCCTCGAGCGCACCGCCTTCTCCGCTGATGAATCCCAAAAGCCCCTCACGAAACTCGACCAGTCCATCCTCTTAGCCTTCTGCCTCGACGTTAAAAACGACAACCCCGCGGATGGGTTGACGGCAGAGCAAATGTCACCGTTCTTAGAAAGAGTCCTGATGAGGTGAGAAACTGTCTCGTATTCTGCTTCCATCTCCGTCTGCGCTACTAAATATCGACTTTCAGAACAACCTTCATACAATTCTAACGTCGTCACGTTCAATCGTTCATGCTTCCACTCGTTCGACTCCCGTCGCAGCCACGACAGCTGGATGATCTACTCCACCGCCCTCCTCGAACGCGCCTGGCTCGAGTGCGAGTCGACGAACCGCCGCGAGCGCGCCATAATCCAAATTCAGGCTCTCGTAGATCAGCACACTAACAGGCTTACAATCACGCAGTCGACGTATAAGGCTGCTGTGGAGGATTCTGCGCCGCCGCAGGTCAGGCTGGAGAACGTTCACGGGATTGTATACCCTCCGAGGTGGGGGATCAAGAAGGATCTCGGGGAGAGGTACGCCAAGATGGGCGTCGTCAGTACCGCGGCGGAGATATTCGAGGAGATACATCTGTGGGATGAGGTGAGAGTGTGTCGAGGAGCGAGACTCCGACGTTGAAGAGGCGGGTGTACTGGATATTTACGTTCCGTGCGTAACGTCGCTGCTGCCAAATTATACGCCGTTATTAACAACACGAACGGCCCTTCTATTGCAACTCGCTTCGCTCGTCGCAGGTCGTCGAGTGTTTGAAACACGCGGGGAAGAAGGACAGGGCGAAGGCGATAGTTGAGGAGAGGTTGAAGGAGAGGGAGACGCCGAGGATGTGGGCGGCCATGGGGGATATCACGGACGATATGCAGTACTACGTCAAGGCGTGGGAGCTGAGTGGGGGGAAGTACGCCAGGGCGAAGGCGGCCATCGGACGGATGGAGGTGAGAGTTTTTGCCCGATACTTCCATATGTAACGTTGTTGCTGCCAAATTTTCGCCATTTCTAACGTCACCAACGCCCCGCTTCGCTCGTCGCAGTTCGACAAGGGTAACCTTAGAGCCTGCTACGACCACATGATTATAGCCACCGACGTCAAACCCCTGACTCCCTCTGCCTGGTTCCTCCTCGGAACGTGCTCAATGCGCCTGGACGAGTGGGGCACGGCGCTGAAGGCGTTCTCGAACGTCGTCACGCAGCGACCCGACGACTGCGACGCCTGGGCGAACGTGGCGGCCATCCACATCCACAACAAGGCGCCCGGAAGTGCGTACCCGGCGCTCAACGAGTCCCTGAAGCAACGCCGGAACAACTGGAGGGTCTGGATCAACAAGCTCTACGTGTGCATGGACTTGGGGAAGATCGACGAGGCTATCCAAGCGCTTCACACGCTCATCGACTTCAAGACCCAGAACAACTCCATGAAGGAAATCCCTGACGTCGACGACAAGGTCGTCAAGAACATCATCTTCACGGCCCTGAAGGACCTCCAAGAGGCCAACAGCGCCGAAGTCAGTACTGACTTCTCCGAACAAACTAAGACCGCCACAATAGACTCCAAGTCGAAAACTCTCAAGAGAGCAGGTGAACTCCTCGGGCGCATCAGCAGCGTCACAAGGAGCGAGCCGTGGGTCTGGGAACTCTACGCTTACTACTACGAGAGGCTGAATAAACCTTCACATTATATCATCGAGGCGTTGATGAAACTTCACAGGCTCCTCGTGAACAGATGGGGGAACGGGGAGGAGGAGAAAATCGTAGAACGAGTGTGCAAAGTCAGCGTCAAGGTCATAAGCCTACACCTTGAGATCGTCAACAAGGAAGGAGAAGACGAGGCGACGAAGAACGAGGCCAAGACCAAGGCGGCGATGCTCTGGAGGAGTTTAATGAAGAAGGTGGAGAAGGCGTTTGAGTTCAGAGGAGGAGAAGAGGGTTACCCGGAGTGCGTCAAGGAGGTGGCGTCGTTCGGGCAGGTTTTGATGTAATGTAAAAGATTTTCTCTACATAAAATGCTAAACCTTTTTAGATTTTACACTAGTGCCGCCGCAAACATTCCCTCTTCGACTTGTCCAGATGAAAATCCTCGGACTGACCTCTGTTCTTTTATCATTTCTACTTCTCCCAGTCGCTCGTGTTCATTTTTAATTCGCACTAACATGATCATGCCAACGAGACAAGCGATGGCTGAGGTTGCTAGCCCCGTTGAACCAAATAACCATACCAAGGTGTTCTTTTCCCCTTCAACACCCAGCACGCTAAGCAAAAATAACGACACGATAACTGTGATTGCTATAAGTCCTCCCTGAAGCCGCTGCCACCACTTCAAACCCTTGAAAGTAGCGATTGCTGAGAGATCCCACGCTGTTACTCTTTGGACGCTCTTCGGTACTGCCTTATTGGCTATCGATAAGATTGACAATATTACGAGGTAAACTGACAGAAGCACGGCCGCTGTTGAAGTTACGGAGCACTGCCCGTTGTCAAGAGAGTTTTGACTGATGAAACACGAAACAGTCTCGAATGAGAAGAAGAGCATCGTACCCATGGCTGCCGTACATTTCACCAAGACAGTCTGACACAAGAAGTCCGACAATTCTTGTGGCGGAAGCTTGGCGGCTGATTCACGAAGTTTTAAGCCCAGCTTGAAGGCGTAAGAAACTACAAATATCCTGACGATGGCGGCGAACCCATCAGGTTTTTGTCCCAATCGGAAATAACCAACTGCAGCGCCACCTTCACTGATGAAAGAATATGAGAGGAAATGAATGTAGAGAACTCGCTTGTAGCGGACATCCGTCCTCTTTGGCTTGTAAACCACCGCCATTACAAATGAAAGTACCACGATCGGCAAAATTACACTGGCCATTAGCCAGTACTTATCTTCCAGAGTTACGGCATAACAGACACCTAGCGCTGCAAATATTGACGTGGATAGGAAGCTAGCACCCACAAAAATCCAAGAGCACTAGCGATGAATAAAATTTTATCGTGTTAGAATTCGGCTCAACAAAATTGACACACTTTCTCCTCACCTCTTCAAGCGGTTCCTCGTTTCCTGTCTCCCGGCTTTCTAATTGGCCGCTTTCAGACAGCTCAGTCCTCCGCTCTTGGGCCTTCAAGCTAGAATATACCTCAGAAATGACAACTCCAACGATAGCTGCGAGTCCAGTAAGACCGACAACTTCAACTGTCGTCTTGTCCATCTCATCGGCGCTCATCATGGAGAATAGGAAGATCGCGCAGACGCCAGTCACCAGGGTCAAAATCCCTGTCGCCCCACGCCGGAGCGAAATGTCCCTCATCTTCGCTATCTTCTCGATCGACATGTTCAATTCATTACGCCATTCGCTCCTGACGCTTCCCTGAACTAGCTTCGTGAGCCACCAAAATAGCAGATAAATTGAAATACTGGTTGAGCAAGTAGAAGTCGCTTGGCATTCATCTACAGATCCCTTCTCGAACATGCACTTGGTCGTCCTGAATGCCAGGAAAAGAATGGAAATTAGGGTCTGCAACCCGCCTTTGAAGAGCGTGTCGACCAAGAACGTTTCGAGGTCTTTGTCAGGTAGCCGCCCTATGGCCGCCCGTAGCTTTAGTGCAAAATGATATAGAAGCGTCTGAGCTGCAAGGCGTACATACTGATATACGACAAGGCCGAAATTGCCCATTTTAAATTCATACAACGTAAATGCAAGCTCACTAATGACCGCAAAGCTAACGAAATGTAGGTGCAACTTCCGCATATCGTTTGAACTGTTTCTCCTCGGCTGACAGAATACAGATGCTATGTATAAGAATATCACAAAAGGTACTGAGGCTGCGGCTACCGTATAATAAAAGTGGTTCAGCGTAAGCGCCGCAGTAATACTCATGGCAGACTCATAAGTGGTCGCCAACACTCCAATGTAAAACCAGAACGAAGAGCCCTCCACCAAGCTAATGTCTGGGGAAGGACTGCCCTGACTGGACTGGTGACGGTCTTCGTTCCTCATCTCCCTCCTGATAACAACCATTTTCCACACTGCTGTCAGGAGGAGACAGGCAGCCCCAATACTCGGTACGATGAATGCGGCGTATTTCTCAAACTCGCTCCTGAAATTTCCTACTGCGCCGTAGTTTCCTAGAGGATAGAGGGCACAAACCGCAGCGATGGCAAGTCCAAACGCCTGTACGGTTTCTTCAGCGTTTATATCCATAGCCAAGATTTTTTTAGGAGAAATCAAGTGTTTCTCGAGGATCATCTTCGGAACGACACCGCTGGCGAGCTTGATGGTGACATATATCCAAACTAACAAACTCAACCCTGACTGACTTATTAGTGTTCTGTTACAAAGCTTCCAGTCACCCTCGTTTCCATCACACTGAACACTAGCAAACAGTAGGAACGCGAGCTGTCCTAAACCTACAAGTATGCCTCCCATGACGACATCTTCGGTGAGGAATTTGGAGAGATCTTCGTTAGATAGCTGTGCTAGGTGGGACCTTGATTTCGTCGCGAATTTAAAGAATGCAGGCCAAACCAAGCAACACCGCAAGCAGAAAAGAACAGTCGCGACAGTCTCAAATTCATCATCAACAAGGAGGAAGAAATCTGACATGAAGGCGTACATGAAGAATTGTAAGTAGAGAAAGACCTTGTAGGGCGTATCATCTCGTCTTGGTTTCAAGGCGAACGAAATGCTTATTGCCATCAGAGAGATCGGTAGGACGACCCAAATCCAGAAATCGCGGAGCTTTTCCTTCTCGTCTTCATCATCTATGTATGCACAGTACACATTGAGAGACGTGTATCCTGTCGTAATGCACGCCATGAGGATTGAGTATATAGTTGCGCATTCATTGACGTGATCTGGCGTTGTAATAGTAGAAGAAGATTGAGTGGCCTGATTGTTGGCATCTAGTTCATCGACGGCATCTTCGGCCCCAGGATTTGGAGCATTAAGAGGGTTATCTTGAGAGGATGGGGGGTCCTCATATATTGGAGACTCCTGCAGATTGAGATCGTTCGATGTTGTAGAAGGATCAAATGACAGGTCATTCGTGTGATCGGAAGGGGGGGGGGAGGAGGAAAGCTCCTCCTCCACCGGTCCGGAACATGTTATGGCAGGAGTTGACATTTTGGGGAGGATTAAGTATATATCTTAATGAACCTTATAATAGAGGGGAGTAGCAATCTTGCGGATATGTTTTATATCAGTCAGGAAGGAGGTTGTTGTTCAAACTGGATAACAGTAAAAAATAGAAGTAAATCCATAGTGAAACACATTGCCCAATTTCATGTATGCAGGGCTTGCACGTCGGATTAAAATGTCTCCCATCAATTCCTAACTGTCCAAACCCCCCAATTTCGGCATGCGCTAGCCCGAAAACGGCCAACGATTCTCCTGAAGCTCCACGACGATGAAGCGACATGTCCAAGTAAAATCCTCAAATTTACCTGCTCCAAAATCCTTTGACAGCAGCACGTCGCAAACATACCAGTACAGTCAGTATTTTCTTACTTCCAAAAGTTCATATTTTTAATTGATTTTCGCTGCTGACGCTGCTGCTGCCAGGCAACAGCCCCCTGATCCTGACTTTCTCCTCCTTCTCCACCGCCAGGTCTAGCAGCCCGTCCGGCGGCTCTACCCACACTCCCACCTTGATCTTCACCCTCGGCACTATTTCCTTCACAAACGGCACGTAACAATTCAGCCCTGAATTCAACTTAACGTCAAGCAAATCAGATCCCAAACCCTGAGGGTGCAAGTCGCTCGCCAGCGCCACAGACTCAACCACACCTATGCTATCCTCACCGTTCGAGTCCTCGACTCTATAAACGTTCAAGTTGATCAAATCCTTAACCATAAACCCGTCTCCCAGCTGCTCCGTTCCGTGTTAGAACGAACATTCATCGGCTCCTCCTTCCAAAAAAATAGCGCAGAGCCTCTCACCTCCTCCTTAACCTCTTCATCCCTCTCCTCCCTAACCCATACCTCGTGTCCTTTGATCCTCTCTGCGTCCTCCCTTTTATCAATCCCTTCAAATTTCAGTAGATAAACGTCTCCTTCCTTCGTCATTCTCTTCCCTTTAACTAAAAGCCTCTCTCTAGGGTATTTCTTATTAGAAGGTTTAAGACCTAAATAACCAGGGGAGAGGAGACGGGAGGATGGGAAAGACGTTTCTGACTTTAGTTTACAGTAACCGTGGAGGGAGTGGGGGGAGGTTATGTAGCCAAGGTAGGTGAAGCCGAAGGTTTCGGGGGCGGAAGGGTTTATGGTTTGGGGGGGAGGGAAGTGGGTGGGTTGCTTCGTTATGGAGGGGGGAGGAGGAGGGGAGGAGGAGGGGGAGTTTAGGAGGGAATTCTTGAGAGCTGATTCGGCGAGGAGGGACTCCATGGGGTCGATTGAGGGGGTCTGGGATTTGGAGGCGTACTTGTTCTTTCGAACTCGACGCGGTTTTTTGGAAGGGTCGCTATTTGTAGAATCTGGGTCATTATTTGGGTCATTATTTGAGGCAACAGATAAATGCATGCATTCATCTTTGTGTACAGTGTACTGTAGATTCCTTGATGAAATCCTCGGTACGAAACCTCCTATTCTTGAAACGTTACAAGCGGTGAGGATTATTAATATTAGGGCTGCTCTGATAAAGGCTCTGATAAAGGCTCTGTTTAAGCAGCATCTGATGAGCATCGCCGAGAGGCTGAAGTTGGGGCCGATGTATGTCCTTGTTTGTTCAAATTGCGTTAACCTCGATTCAAATACTAACAAAGATAGTGCAGCAAATTTAATGCAATATCGGTTGACTTTAAAATATATCGCAGGCGGTTGCTTAATCAAGAGAATAAGGAACGAATTGAGAATTTCTTTCTCTTGCCAGGATTATTGGGATTGTCCTGTATTTGCCTGGTTTACGATTACTTGTTCTTGTATCGCGCGCGTATAGATCTCCTTTACCCTCAAAGTAAGTTTCTGTTAGGGTTTCACCATAAAACAGGAGCAATCTCATCAAATAAACATCCACTCTGCGTGCTGAGCGAGGTCCCCGAGGTTGCATCTACCAGCGTGCGCTGAGGTTGCAACATCCCTTCTTTCTTTACTCGACCTTACTCGGTCTTTAATGAAACTCCTTCTCTACTTCCTCTCGGTCGTAACAGCATCCCTGTTCTCCTTCATCCTTCCCTTGGCCTCCTGCCTCGCATTCAACAACCTTCTCTCTCAGAAGCTCTCCTCCCTCCCCGAGAAGCACCTAATCGAGATGCTCAAGCTATCCTCTAAAAAATCTGACGGCGTCCTCCCCGTCCTAAAAATTCGCCTCGAGAAGGCGCTCCTCGAGGTGGACGAGCTAAGGCCTGAAGTCGTCTTCGACGAACTTATGGAGAGGATAGAACAACAGGAGAAGGAAGCGTATAATACTTTGAAAGATTTGGGACTTTGATATTAATACATTACAACAATTAAACGACAATACACACGAATGAAAACAAACACACGACCAAAATTGCAAAAGCAAAACAACAGCATGATTCTTAATCGTTCTTTTTTTTCCAAATAGCTATTAGTTACTCGTTACTCGACCTTCAACGCTAGCCCTCCCATCCTCCTCCCTTCTCCGTTGTGTCTTTCCTCCTCCCCAACACACGTGATAACCCCCTCTCCCCCTCTTTGTTTGTTGTTGTTGAAACATTTTGTATTACTGCCTTTTTTACTGGTAATTTCCCATGGTGATTACGTCGTCGATTTTGAGGACCATCTTGACGACCTGGGTGGCGAGGAGGAGCTGCTGCTGCTTTCCGATTAGGGTCTCGAAGACTCCCTGCTTCTTCATGTCGTTGGTGCCTGCCTGGGTGCAGTCGACTCCTAGGAAGGGGTTCTTGGACTCGAGCTGCTTGGATTTTACGTTAGCGAGCTCCTCGATGGGGGAGAGGCCGCAGTTCTCGGCGAGGGCGAGGGGGATGTCGTCGAGGGCGTCCGCGAAGGCGCGGATGGCGTACTGGTCGGTTCCCATCACGGTGTCGGCGTGGGCGCTGACGGAGAGGGAGCAGGCGATCTCGGCGGAACCTCCTCCGTACACGACGCGGTTGTCCTTGATGAGGTTGCGGACGACGCACATGGCGTCGTGGAGGGACCTCTTGGCCTCCTCTACGATCATTTTGTTTCCTCCCCTGACGATGCAGGTGACGGCGTTGGAGTTCTTGCAGTCCTCGATGATGACCATCTGCGAAGAAGGGTGAAGCGAAGCGACTCGATGAGTTAGAGTGATTGATGAGGCTGGCTAGTAGCTCCAGTCTAGATTTTCACGGCTTCTTCTCTTACCTTCTCCTCGGTGGTTCCAAAGGTGATCTCCCTGACCTTTCCGGCGGTTCCTAGTTTCTCCTCGCTGAGCTCTGAGAAGCGGGGGATGATCCTGGCTCCGGTGGCGATGGCGATGAGCTCAAGCTCGACTCCTCCGACCCATCGGATGGCGGGCAGCTTGTTCTGAAGCAGCAAGTGGTTGGCCTCGTCGTCGAAGCCCCACTGGCAAATGACCAGGTTGGCTCCGCTGTCCTTGACCTGCTGGATCATTTTGGTGAAATACTCCTGCTCGTGCTTGTAGAGCTTCTCGTACGCCTCCTTACTGTCGATGTCGAGTTTGTGCTTGGTCTTGGGCTTCGGGGGCTCGAAGGGGCAGGTCAGCAGGCAGCACTTGACGTCCGTGATCTGGAGCGAGCGAGCGAAGCGACAAGTTAGGAATAACGAAAAGACGGAGTTGGTGCGGTCCTCCTAGCACATTCTCACCTCCTTCGACATCTGGGAGTGGCTCATCTCCTTGTCGAGGACGATTCCGGACACGAGCTCGGTGTCCTCCAACCTTCCTCCGGGCTTTCCCTCCATCTTGATCATATCGAAGTTAACATCTTTCCTATCGAGGTCGGCGACGGAGAGGACGGCGTCGACGGCGATCTTGGCCATCTTGGACCTGTTGACGTTGATGATCTTCGAGTTGAGCGTCGTCTCGGCGGTGCTGATCAGCGGCGAGGTGTCTTCCTTGGTGAACTCGATTACGTCTCCGATGTCGGCGAGGGTCTTGACGGCAACTTCGCAGGCAGCCTCGTAACCCTCGGCGATACGGACTGGGTGGATTCCGCGATCGAGCAGCTGTGTGGGAAGAAGGGAGAAGGGGCGAAGGAGCGAAGGCGATTAGACTTGAAAAGAGTGGAACTCTGCGTGTAACATCTCACCTTCTCAGCCTGGCTGAGGAGGGCTCCGGCGAGGACAACCACACCGGTGGTACCGTCTCCGATCTCGTTGTCCTGGGACTGGGAGAGCTCCACGAGGAGCTTGGCGACCTGGTGCTGGACCTCCATCCTCTCGAGGATGGTGGCTCCGTCGTTGGTGATGGCCACGTCTCCGTCGGCGTCGACGAGCATCTTGTCCATGCCCTTGGGGCCGAGGGAGGTGCGGAGGATGGAGGAGATGGCCTTGGCGGCGAGGATGTTGGACTTCTGGGCTTCGAGGCCCTTGACACGGGCCTGTGCGAGGGAGGGGGGGAAGGGGGGGGGGGTTAGAGGGGGAGGGAGGGGGAGGGGAGGGGAAGGAGCGGTCTCACCTTGGCCTGCTGCTCCTTCAAAATAATGAAGGGGCGACCGTATTCATCAAATACCATCGACATGGTAGAAAATTGGCGATTAAACTGCGGCGGGGAGGGGAGGGGAGCGGCGTTAGAGCAAGCGGGCGGATTGAAATTATGGGACGTAAAATGGAACCACTTTATTCACGCCTGGCCACGCCATGGAAGGGAGCATTGGAGGTACACGAGCTACGCACAGAATGAAATCAGTTCGTTCGCTTCGCACGAACGCGGCTTGGCGTGGACGTGGGACGAGAAATAGTGGAATCAAGTGAGCGGGGTATTCCAAAATTCGTACTTGGCCAAAATCAAAATATATTCATTATTAAACGTCATACGTATGATTTTAACGGAAATTAAGGGAGGAGAACGGTGCAGGTTGGGCTCGTCGAAGCGGCAACGTCTGACTGGTGGCGAATCTTACAGGGGGGAAAAGGCGGATTTATTTCCAGACTTTTTTATTGTCTTTTCTACCCCATTTCAAGGTGAACGCGTGGATAGTTGCCACATCCGCGGTTTTCACTCCAGAAATAAAATTGTCTGCCACTGCGAGAACCAAAACGAATGCTAGCTACCTATTGTTAGGATTGATCCTTGATGGCTTGCAGTGCCGCAGCAACAATCCTGATCCCAATCTAAATCTAACTCAACTCCCCAGATGCTGAGACCCTGCACCAGTCAGCTCGCCTGCCGCGCCTTCTCCACGGCCCGCATTGCGACGCGGCCGTCGGACTTGGTGGGAAATACTCCGCTTCTTGCCCTCTCCTCCTCCCTCGTGCCGGATCACCTCAAGGGCAAGGTGATCGTGAAGATGGAGAGCATGGGCCCCTGCTCCTCTGTGAAGGACCGCCTGGGCCTGAGTATGATCAACGCTGCGGAGGCCGACGGGACGTTGAAGCCTGGCATGACCCTCGTGGAGCCCACCAGCGGCAACACCGGAATCGCCCTAGCCTTCATCGCCCGCGAGCGCGGCTACAAGCTCATTTTGACGATGCCGGAGACCATGTCCGTGGAGAGGAGGATGATGCTGCTAGCGCTTGGGGCTGATGTTGTACTGACTCCGAAGGAGACCGCCGTTTCCGGTGCCGTTGCGAAGGCGGAGGAGATTATGGTGGAGCTGGGAGAGCAAGGCCATATGCTTCAGCAATTCAAGAACCCCGCCAACCCCAAGATCCACCGCGAGACGACCGGGCCTGAAATTTGGGCCGATAGCGGCGAGAACGTCGACGTGTTTGTTTCTGGTGTTGGGACAGGAGGAACTTTGACCGGAACGTCGCAGTTCTTCAAGGGGTACGAGGGGACTCCTGGAGTGAAGCCGGACATGCACGTTGTGGCCGTAGAGCCCCAGGAGCAAATGCTGCTGACGGATGCCATGGGCGGGGAGAAGATTGGAGAACAGGGTCCGCACAAGATTCAGGGCATGGGCGCCGGCATCATCCCGGACGTCATCGACCTCTCGCTCGTCGACGAGATTGTCCCAATTCACTCCGATAAGGCCATGGAAGTTGCGAGTCGCATGTGGCTCGAGGAGGGCCTTCCTGTGGGTGTGTCGGCCGGCGCGATTGTTGCCGCCACCCTGGACGTCATGAGTAGGCCCGAGATGGAGGGGAAAACAGCTGTTGCTATCGTCCCTTCTTTTGGAGAGAGGTACTTCACCCACCCCATGTTCGAGGAGATCTCCCAGAAGGCCCACTCCCTAGAGAAGCAGCCATTGCCTGAGCCATTCGACAATCGGGAGTACGGCTTCGCGACTGAGCGGGGATAGTAGGATAAGTGGCGCGGCGCGAAATCGTTCGTTTGCATTCAAAAAAAACGAAGAACGAGGTGTATTAGCTAATATCTTCTTTCGTTTTTCTATTTTTTTTTCGGAACCGCTGCAACCTTGATTGTTCTGCTGCTCGTTTCGTTCCTTGTCTTTAATTTAAATTGGCTCAATAGAGAGCAAAAATGTCAGGGGCATTATAACCCCTTCCCCTCCCCCCCACCCTCCCCCGCCTGTCTCTCTGGCCACACTTGCCTAAATGATTCCCGTGCCGTCTTAATTAATTCGAAGCGGTCAAGAAGGCAGAGTAGACTAGGCCTATATTCAGCAGCGCGGTGAAGCCGAGGACCGCCACATTGGGTGCCCAACCAGTGCTCGACTGAGGAAGCGCGACAAGATTCCGGCTGAGGATGGCCTCGTAGTAGGGCTGGTAGGCCACGGCGAACTTGACGACCGACTCGTCTTTCCTGAAGTCCGCCTTGGGGTAGGAAAACGATTGGTGGGACCTCTCCCTCTCCTCGAGGGCTACGAGATTGTCCTCGCTCCAGCCCCTGAGGCGAGCGAGGACACGGCTGACGCTGGAGCCCTTGAACCACGAGGACATGACCTGCTCGTAGGGAATCCCGGCATGGCTACACATCTTGAAAAGGGTCTTGTTCAGGTCATTGGTGAGGTCGGTGGAGGCGTCGATGACCATGGGAATCTTGCCGGTAACCTTGGCAATGCGGTTCTTCAGGTGGTAGGCCTGCTCGAAGCCCCTGTCGTCGTCCTCGATGCTGCAGCTCTCGGTCTCCGTCTTGATGGAGACGGCACTCTCGAGGGGATCGTGCACTAGGATGACGTGCTCGAACTTGGAGATGAGCTCGTCCATCTTTTCGTTGATGGGAGGGTAGTTGGCGAGGGGCGCATTGGAAGTGATTTCCTTGGCGACGTAGACGCTCTTGGTGCAGTTGGCGGCGCCATCAATGTGACGTTGCAGGGCTTCGATGGCTGTGAAGTTGGGGAAAACGGGTGGAGGGGGTTAGAGGGGGGGGTATTTTGAGAGTTATAATTGGATGGGGGGGGTTGAAGGGTGGTGGGGAGGTGGTGGGAGGACGGGATACTCACCTTCATACTCATTTGTGATGCTGATGAAGTGGGTTTGAACGGAGCGGGGACATTATGGGTTAGAAATGGCAGGAAATTTAACTTTCAGGCAAGGGGGCGGAGGGAGAGGGAGAGGGATACCATTTTGGAAGGCGAAAATCCACCATCCTACAGTTCTCAACGGGACTTTTCGCCAACTCACGGAATTGGGCCACCTAGCCAAGAGCTCTCGTCCCGCACGACGGGGTTCAAAGCGGTGAACCACAATATTTGTCGTGTCGAGTGTAATATCGTTTCGGGTGCGGAGCCTCCCAGCGCGATTGAGGTGCTTATAATTTGAATCGAATAAGAAACGGTCAAAGGATCCGCGACCCGACTATTGAAAGTCTCCAATAATGGACTCTGCCGGACGCAAATGCGAATTTCAACGCTAATATCTGCCTCTCCGCGTAGCATTAGGCCACGTCCGCATGGGGCAGATCATGCGAGGATTAGGAAAGGCCGAGCTGGCCATTTAGAACAATAGAGCAAAGGAACGAAAAGGAAGGGTCAGACTTACCCTGAGTTGAGGTATCCCGAGGCGAGTTCAGCGTCGTCGCGGGCTTGGAAGGCTCCCTCGATGTCTATGGAGCGGGGAATGGACCAGATGGCGAGATTGGACGGCATAATGTTTATGTTTGGGGAATTTACTCAAATGACAAGGCTATTTTTGACCGTCGTCGGATGGAGCTCCTTCGGATCAGAATTAAGAATTCTAAAGGGGACGTGTCCTTCTTCATTTTTTAACGTGCGGGGGGGACGCTTCTGGGGAATTAAGCGTACTATAGTGTGTCGTCCCGGGCGCATGGTAGATGATATTTCTCTCGGGACGGCGTTGAATTAGATTATGGCCTTCCCAATTCAGACAAGTTTTGGCTCGCAAAACGGGGTGTTGTGGATGGCAAATTTAAGAAAGAATTTGGCGGTGGTTTGGGAGAATTGTAGTTTCGGGGGATTTTTTTTTAGCATGTGTACGAGTAGTCGATTAGAAAATGCTAAAGACGTGGTTTCGCTAATGTAAAAACACCACATACAAACCAATTTCATGATATTATTTTTTCTCATTCATTATCTCGAATATTTTCAGGCAGACGCCTGCGTCTAATGCCGCGTACCTCCTCTGCTCCTCGTTAATCGGCCACCTCCAATCTGAGCACTGCAACGTTTTGTCCAACTGAGGAGCGAAGGACGAGCAGAGGAGCGGAGCGAAGCGAAGCGACTAGTTAGAAGAAAGCAGAGGTGATAGCAGAACTCCTCTTAAATCTCTCGCCGCCTCACCTTCTTCCCAAACACGTCAAAGCACAACTTACTCAACCCCTCCTTCCCCTTCTTAAGCTCAACGAACTCCTCAATCCTGTACGGTAACCTTCTAAAATCATTCTCCAACCCGAACCCTACAAACACCCCCTCCAACCCTTTTAAAACTCCCAAGTCATCAGTGACGTAGCACTCGATCCTCTCCCCCTTCCTGTAACAAATTTGCAAAGTCGAAACTCCGTCCTTACTCTCCTTCGGCCATTCACAATCAATACCGAAATACTTCGTCCCCCTCATCGGTCTAAACTCCTCAACGAGCACGGCCCCCACATCCGACAAACTCAAATAATCCCCCACAACCCCGCCGACCTTCCCCTCGACCTGAGATTTTTTTACTGCCACTGGCGCCTTACCCTTTTTAACGTCCCTAAATTCTTTCACAGCCTCCCCCTCAAAATGAACCCTATTACATTTCCTCCTACTCTCCATACTCGTAACCTTAACAGCTCTACATTTCTTCCCCTCCTTAATCCTCTCCCTATAACCTCCGCGGTAAAATTTAGTAGGATCGTTTATGTCGTTTAAAAAACGAGGGTCGACGTCACCGTAATCGCATGGATCAGGTTTTATTGAGAAGTAGTTTATCCAAGGGGTGGTAGGGTCCTCGTGGGTTTCGAACCAGTCGACGAGGGGGGGAGGGAAATGGGAGACCATTAAACTTAGGGGGGTTTGGCATTTGTCGTTTACTATGTTTAGATTTACGTGGTTTATTAGGAGTTTTATGCAGGGGAGGCGGGATTGGGTTATGGCGTAGAATATTGGGGTTTTGCCGTTGTTGCCGGGACCGGTGGAGGGGTGGTTTAGGAGGGGGAGGAGGGAATGGGTTTGGAGGAAATTGAAGAATTGAGAGTAGTAGGGGGACTTCCAGAAGACTTTGTGGAGGGGGGTTTTGCCGTTGGAGTCTTCTGTGAGGAGGAGGGAGGAGATTTTCTGGGGGGAGGTTAGGAGGGGTAGGAGGAGGGGGAAGAGAGGGTCGGAAGGATTGTGGAGGATGCTTAATATTATTGAGTCAGTTAATTCGGATTCGGTGGGGAGGGTTGTGAAGGTTGGAGGCGGGTATTTTTTTGGGAGGGATTTGTAGTACTCGCGGTTTTTGAAGGAACGTGAGGAGGGAGGTTTGGGAGGTTTAGGAGGATTCTTAGGTGGAGAGTTTGATATTAAATCTGCGACGAGCGAAGCGATGAGCAAAGCGAGTCGCAATAGAAGGGTAGTTCGTGTTGTTAATAACGGCGTATAATTTGGCAGCAGTCTCCGTTACGCACGGAAGTATCGAGGAGCTACGCGACTTCGACACACTCTCACCTAAGTAAACAGGTTTGGGTTGAGGGGGTTGAGGAGGTTGAGGCTCAGTACAGCATGCTGTGTTAGCAGCTGTTCCAACTCCACCTCCATGAACGTGCTCTATCGAGTACTCAATCGAATAATTTTTTACGCCTGAACCCCCAAATATGTCAACCTCGCGGAGAGACGAATCAATGTATACTATTTTACATGGGATCTTTAGAGGAATGAAACAGGGGAGAGTACCGGGGGAGTAGCCTGTTAAGGAGAGAAGGTTTGGGGCCAGGATTGAATTTTTAGGGAGACGAGATTTAATTATCTTCTTTTCAGGAGGCGAGATCGTGATGAAGTACGATACAGCTGTAGCTGCAGCATGCTGTCCTTTCTTTTTACGACACCATAATAGAGTTTTCACATTGCCTTCACCAGGAATTGGTTTCAGAGACGTTTCTGATATGTACAAAGATGTTAAAGGAGGGAAGGAAGGTGTAAAGAACGTACAGTAGAGGTATATCGTGGACGCGAATGCAGCATGCATGCAAGCATGCTGTATCGTAGTGATAAAGAGGGAGGACTCGAGGCCAGAATGGAGGGCACTTTTCATTTGACTCAGAAACTTTTTATAAGACGTTTTATTAAAATACGAATACGCTAGATGGATATCAGTATTACGTCGTTTAGATCATTCACGCGATGCAATCGCTTCTGTCGACTTTGATGAAGATATGATGATGTTCTTCGCCAGGATTTCAGTTTCACAAAAACTCAAGTTTTCATAAAGAAAAAAAATGGAAACATTTCACAAAATAACGATTAAATTAATATATTATATTTCACTTCGCTCAGTCTTCTTTTGCGTCATTGCTACCCCGTCCTCCTGGCCCCCCCCTGAACCTCTCTCTAACCAGCCCTTGCCCGACGCTTTCCGCGCCGAATCTTTGTCTTTGCTTTGGGAAGTCGAACGGGTGCTGACCGGGTCAATCATCGAGCGGTTACTGTCGGTGTCGTAGTCCCAATCCTCAGCATCCCCGAGCTCGAAGAGGGCTCCGAGTTCGTAGTCTTCGAGGCCGTACTCGTCACAGAACCTGAGGCTGCGACGAGTGTAGATGTGCGTGAGCGAGGAGATGAGTTAGAATAAAGACCCCAAAACAATAACGAACGGAATTGAACTTTTTCAGTCGCTGTTACTCACCTGTTGTCCCTGGCCCGCTCCGAGTCGAGGAGGTCTGCCGCTGTACTGGAGTTCGATGCTGACCTGGCCCTGTTCCTTGTCTTCTGCCACCAGAACCAGTGGAAGAGGCCTCTCTTCCTCCTCTTCTCAGCCTGCAGATCCGCCCGTTCAAGCTCTTCGAGGTGACTCAGCAGGGCGTCGGCCTCGAGGTCGAGGAGGCCGCGGTGTCCCTTGGCCCAGTTGACGAGCACGAAGTGCCCCAAGATCCAAATGCTCGCCATGATGACGATAGCCGTCAGCTCCTTCCAGCGCACCTCGGAGACGGTGTAGTAATCGAACTCGATGGAGAGGCTCGCGAGGGCGTGCAGGACTCCCTGCGCCAAGAGGAAGGAGAGCTGGAGGTACATGTAATAATCGAGCCTCGTCAAGTAGTGGACTCTGGGGAGCGTCTCCTTGTAGACATACTTGAAGGCGGTGCTGGTGAGGAGCAGGGCTATGAGGGCGTTGAAGCGATTCGCGTTGTCTGTCGGGTCGTTGGCGAAGCCGAGCCAACCAAAGGCAACAATCACGAAGTAGAGGGGGACGACGTTCGCCAGGTAGTAGCCCATCTTCCGGCTCACGGGCTGGTTGAATGAGAAGAAGCTGTGAGGCTGTTGGTTGAGGGAGAGGTCGGAGAGCGAAGCGACGAGCTAGTATTAAAGACGATGTGTCTGCGATGCGATTAGTTGTGTCGAGAAGAAACTCGCAACTTCTCACCTTCGCGGCTCCCTTAGATCTTGACGCATCTTCGCACTTCACGAAGGGCGTTCCCTTAGGACTCAGGTAATCCCACTCGGCCATCTTAAAACGAGAACCCGAAAACACTGAGGGGTACTTGGTCTTGCTCGCAAGCCTGAACACCACCTTGGAAGTGTCCTGCCGAGCCCTAAAATTCACGCTAAGGGACTGGCAGTCAAACGGAAATTGGGCCAGCTCGAAGTGTTCAAAGAACGTTCCCCTGAACCTGCGGGATGATGGTGTGTTGTGTCAGGAGGGGGAGATTCTCTCCGGGAGATTACAACTACTTCTCTCTCACCTCTGCTTCATTATCACCCTCACCACGTTGCTATCCTTGCGCCTGTAAAAGTCAAATTCGGGCTCACTCACCACGCCATCAGTCAGCGACACGAGGTTCGTGATGTCATATTCCGGAACAAAATGACGAGCCCAGTCCACAGACTCCCTCGAAATTAGACCCTCGACAACAGGCCGGAACGTCTGGTCTTCCCACTTGCACGTCAGGATGAAGTCGCAGAAGAACGTGTTACTGCTTGTGTCAACATTTAGGATCTTCACGATCTTCACGCTCATCTTCACCGTGATGGGAAAATTTAGCTCCGCTTGCGCCAGCGGATAGTCGTCAGGCTCGGAAGAACCAATCGCTGCGCCGCCGTTTCGAGCCTTCAGGGCTTCCTGCGCCTTTTTGAAGAGATCGTTGTTGCGAAACATTGTAGTGCGTTTGAATGGGAATTACGTGGGTTGGTTTGTGGTCCGGATCAGTAACAGAGGCCACGGAGGCGCGAGGGGTGCGCGAACGTTGGTTGGCTCCGGAGAGAGGTAGGATTTGAGCGAGTCGATCAAGGAGATGTCCAGCAAAAAACTTGATGCCTTGTTATATATACTTCCGCGGCGATTAGGTGTCTTAGAATAATATTCCGGGCGGATGAAATGATCAAGTAGTGTTTTTCTGAAAGTGGGAGCGCTGGCAGAAGCGTACAACGGCGGCAAATAGCGCTTGCATTTTTCAAGCGTTTTCCAGAGAAATTTATCTCAAAAGTGGGGTATTTACGCGGTCAATTTTGTTCATATTATTCACCTTTAAACCTCTCAGAGATTTTTTAGTGTTTTATATTTATCAAGAAAATCCCATTTTGACTAATTTTAACAATTAATTTTCAAGATAAAAAGTGTTATAGGCATAATAAATTCAATATTTAGAATACTGAGGATATTTATCTAGCTATGAGAACATATTCAGGACAATTTGGAACTTATTTAGATCACTTTTTGAGGCCAGATCAAATGCCCTTTTTGTTCTTTTTAAGGTTTTATTATTTCTCTTAAGGTTCTTTAAGTGAAGAATATGACCAAAACTTACCAAGAAAATGTTTGAAATAGCCTAAACACTGAAATCGCTCGAAAATCACGTTGCAGCGTAGCCTCGCAAATTTCCTTCACCCTACACTCTAATTACATCACCAAAAAGCTGCTATATCAAATATAGATCTAACGAAGGTTTATTCGTTGAAAACCAGAACATCCAAAATTTCCTCACCTGTCGAACCCAACTTTCCTATTCTGCCTGCATAATCCACAACACCGGACGCCACGATGTCTGAAACCTTGCCCACACTTGAAGAACAAGTCCTTACCCTTACTCGACAATTCCAGGCGCAAACCCGCGTCACTTAAAAGCTGACAAGGACCTTGGAGCAGGTCAAGGCCGAAGCAGCTGAATAGCAGAAGGAGCTTAAGCAGGAGGTTGAGCAGGTCAAGGCAGACGCTGCTGAATCGCAGAAGGCTCTTGAGACAAAGGTCGAGCAGCAAGGGCAGACGACCAGAACGCAGGGAGAGAAGATTGAACAGCTGGAGCGGAAAGAGACGAGTTCCTCGTCCAGCTCAATAACTGCAGCGAGGCCGTCTGAGGCTGTTCAGACGG
Organism: Triparma verrucosa; assembly: GCA_030267905.1. Taxonomy (NCBI): domain Eukaryota; class Bolidophyceae; order Parmales; family Triparmaceae; genus Triparma; species Triparma verrucosa. The sequence continues at coordinate 48,321 of BRXX01000366.1, forward strand.
GGATGGTTGTGAGGAGTTGGAGGGTAGTGTTTGTGTTGGGGGCGCTGGTGCCACACGGACTTGCCCTGGGCTCGCTTAAATACGGGAATGTGAGGTTGGTGGGCGCTTCAAAGATGTTTGAGATGTTTGGTTTTGTCTGTTCAGTTGCGGCTGCACTTGGAAATCCAAGGAACTACGGGAGAATGACGGAAAAACTGTTCATTGGGCTCTGTTCACTGTTGTTCTCAGCTTATAGGGCCCTTCAAATTTATATCACAGGTTCTGCGAGTCTTTTGATCTGGGTGTGTCTTTGGGTGTTGATAGGCCCTCCTATTTACCTTAGTATCGTAAAACTTTACTCAAAGCTCTCCGATCGCAAGCTTGGGACTGCAGTCACGGCTCTGTTCAAGTCCCTTTCGGGTGTCCTCGTTCCGATGCTCTACATCAGTGCCGAGTCACTCCGCTGTATCATGGATTCTAGTAATGAAAACAAACTTGACAAAATGGGGTATATTGAGCGTTGTGGGAATCCTTCTCGGCCCACTATTTGGGTATCCAATTTCTTGGTCACAAGTTGGTTTTTGACCTACCTCATCCCTCCCCTGCTGCCCGGCGACAGATCTCTAACCTGGAGCGACGTAATGGAGCTCAACATGGGCAGGATCGAAGGGCTGCAGTTCACCCTCTTTTCTACTCTCTCAATTGAGGCGCTGGTCGTGTACGCTCTCATAGACGAGGACGGCAAAAAACTCAGTGAATTCGACCAAGGATTGATAGCCGCTATGGAGTCGACCTTAGCCCTCCTCGCCCTCGTTGTAGCCTACGAGTATGTCATAAAACCCACCATCTTCCGACCCACAACCCGCCCCCAAGCCTCCCCCTCCGTAACCAGCCAAGACGCCTTTCACTTACCGCACGCCAATAGCAACACCATCAACGCGCTATGAATCTAAACGCGCTATAAATCTAAATTAAAAATAAATCTTTGTAAACAGAATTCGTTTCGCATGTTGAATTAGACTAGACGTAACGTCACTCATGAACCACCTCCCCCTTAGTTCACCTGTTCGCACATTTCCACCGGTGCCGCGCAAATGTATCGCCCAAGATCTGCGGGAGGCGACAGGATAGTAGCAGTTGTATAACTCAATAAAATTTCGCCCATTTTTCTTCACCCTATCAATTTCCCCCTATCTTCATCACCCTAGATAATTTTCATGAACCAAATTTAACCAAATTTCATGAATCTCGAGGTTCATGAAATTTATCATCAATTTAGTCATAATTTAAGCCCGCCGCCATCCTCCGAACGCTAGCTAGACCTCACCCTCCACTTGTCCGAATATTGCATCGAACAAGCGCGACGCCATGACGACCCCCGTTCGTGTCTACCCAGAGGGGCAGGGCAGCAATGCCAGCGGTCCAGAGAAGCACCTTGCTGCCCTAAAGGTATCTGCTGTCGAGAGAAAGTCGGCCTTCGATGCAATGAACCTAAGTACCGCGTTGCAGCACTGTACTGACCATGTGCTGTGCAGTATGAGCCAGTATCCTGCGACTTCGCATAGTAATTGGCTAGTCAAACTAACGCTGGGCAGGTGAGAGGGAGTCGCAAGAAAGTGCCCCCATAATGGATGGAAAGTTGACGATTGCTTGCTTTGGAGCGGGCCTGTTGGATACCCAGGCCTTAATCGAACAATATCTGGGAGTTTCCCGTGCAAAATTTTAGAGTGCGGTGGTCAGAAAACCTACCTCAAAGTTCAAGTGAAAGTGACATGATCCAGCGCTTGAAATGTGCCCTAATCACCAACGCAAACTTCTCTGTTTGAACGTAACTCTCAGCCAACGCGCCCATAACCCCAACGTTTCGAGTTCCTTACACCTGATGACACGCCCCACATCCCAAACCAACCCCAGACTGAACCTGAAAATGACCTTGATGAAGGGTGCCATGACGCATGACACGGATGCGTTCATACCGGGGCTCGTCCGGGGGGTTTTCGAAGTGAAGGTGAGCGAGGCGTGAGCGATGCGGAGGCCGAGTGTGATTCTTGCACGACCAACAACATTACCACTCGTAATTCTTGACAATTAATTCTTGACATTCTTTCTCACCGTCCTTGTCAACTTCATCATCCTTCCTTATCATCCTTATCCTTACCCCCCACCCCCCCACATTACGCCTCCTTCAGAAGCTGGAAAATACCCCGGAAGCTGTAGCAGGGGCCGTCGACAGTATGATTGCCGCTCTGAAGAGATTCAACGAGTACGAAGGCGACCTCGCCGAGCATTTCTTCTACGGAAAGCTGACAAAGGACCAGTACCGAAGGGTACACATAAATCACCTCTACGCGCACTTGGACCGCTTTTCGGACCCCAGCTGGACGACTAGGCGCGTTAGCTCCGCAAATGCATTTGCCGCCGCAAAAAGGGATGGTGGGGTGAGCACCATTGGTGGTTAGGGTGACGTATGAACGAACACGAGCGATCAGTTTGGCGGCAGTCAAAGGGGATAATACTTATTAAAATATTTCAATATTTTGTTGTTAGATTAATCCCTTTTATTATATTGTTTACTACTACTACGACGACTTGTTGAGTATTTCTAAAACAGCCCAAGAAGAAATGTTGGCCATCGTCTGTTTTTATATTATATGATCCTTAAACGGAGAAAAGAAAAAGAATCCGCGCCCCATCCCCGGCAGTGCCACATTCTGAGCTGCCAAGATTCAAGAGTGCTTGAGTAAATGAATTTCGACTTTCACAATAGATGAAGACGCCTAAAGACGCCCCTAAAAAGACCCCCTCAATCACAGGGTGAGCCCAACAATATAATGTTTATATTATTATTGTCTGACACTAAGCGAATCACGAAATAGTATAACAGCGGGCTCGAAATCCCTCCACACAAACGCGCCCCAGAAACATGCCCCCCACAATCCCAATCATAAAGCCTGTTAGGGCCGAAAGACAAAATCAAGCCCTTCTTTCATCCAAGTCCAAGCGAGTCCAAGTCCAACTGAAATGATCAAAACACTTGAAACTCCAGGACGTGAGTACCTTGACCGTCTTCGTCTCGTACTCAACACCCTCCGCCTGCCCTTCCCACTTATCTCCCCCTGGAACGCCACTGACCCCACAAACGCCGCGCAACAACACTGTCTAACCTTTCCCAACCCCCTTTCGACCCCGCAGGCCCCCCTCACCTCTCCTTACCTCCCCATGGACGTCCCCCCTCCCGTTTCCAACGCGCTGACGCTGGACTGGACGTTCGGCTTCAGCGGAGACGTGCACTCCCTCGCCTCGCATGACCGTACGGCGATATTCTACACGTCCAGCCACACTGGCATCATTTACGACTACAAAGCTAAAACCCAACAACTCCTTCAGGGGCACTGCAACAAGATAACCTCGACTGTCATCTCCCCCGACAAGAAGTGGATCGCGACCGCCGACTCCGGCCCCGACAACGTGATCGTGATCTGGGACTCCATTTCCGGCACCCCCGTCAAGACTATTTTCAATCCTCATCAGAATGGCGTCGCTGCCCTCGCCATCTCCTCGGACAGCATGTGCCTCGCTTCGCTGTCGCAGGTCGACGACGTCGGCGAACAGGAGGTGAGGAGAAGCCGCAAGGAAGGAGGAGCGCGCCACGTGCGTGTGTTTGTGCTACGTAATTGTTCTACTTTATTCTAACTCGTCGCTACTAACTACTGTACTAAACTTCGCCCCTCGGCTCGCTGCAGCTCTCCCTCTGGGAGTGGACAGTCGACAACGAAGGCGCGCTTTACACGAGCGTCGTCCCTGGTGTCGTATCCTCCTCCTCGGCTCACACCGCCGTGTCCTTTGACCCAGCGGACCATCGCGTCATTGTCACGAACGGCCCTCACAAGGTCACCTTCTGGACCTGGGAGAGCTTCCAGCTCAAGCCTTACAACCCCGTCCTGTCCAAGAGGGACGGCGGCGTGCTCCAGAGCTCCACCCTCATATCTTCCATTTTCCTCCCCGACACAACCCTCGCAGTGACCTCCACGACCAGCGGCGACCTCATTCTCTGGGATGCAGTCCCCCAGCAGGAGAGGCAGGAAGACGAGGACGACGATCCTGCCAACGTTCCCGAGTTTGTCGACACGAACCCCTTGAAGTCCATGGTGAAGTCGATTCGATTGTCGGAGGGACAAATCAGGTGAGACCTCACTTCCTCCTTCTCCTCCTCCTCCTCCTCCTCCTCTTCGCTAACAATTTAAACTACCCCCCCCTCCCCACCCCTCACCACAGCTTCCTTGGCACAACTATGGACAAATACCTCGTCGTCGCCGGGGAGGATGGCTGCGTCAGGTTTTACGACTTCTCCCTCCGCATCATGGCCTGGTATGAAGACCTCAACGCTGGGCCTGTGACCTCCGTTTCATTCGCGTCCAACGCGCCCTCGAGCATCGACGACTCGGCCTCAGACTTCGTCTGCCCCGACTTCGTCGTTGGAACCTCAACCAGCTACATCATCGGTGTCGAGTGCGCCCTCTTCCAGGAAATCGAGCCGGAGAACCGCAGGGGAGCCGTCCTCGTCCAAGGCATTGGGGACCACGCCCCCTGCATTGCCGCGCACCCCACGATGGACAGGCTTGTCATCGGCGTCGCCGACGGCACGCTCCAGCTCTGGGACTTCATGACCCGCACCCTCCTCATGGTACAGGACCTCATGTCCGAGGGAGGCGTGAAACAGCGCCCCCAGAGCTGCCAGTTCGATGCCTCGGGAAGGGCCTTGGCCCTCGGCATGACCAGCGGCATGCTCAAGTTGTCCGACCCAGACTCGCTCCAGGAGATGGCTTCCTTCGCCAACGGCGACATGCCCATCACCACCATCCGCTTCTCCCCCGACAGCTCATGGCTCGCCTACGCTGACACCGCCAACTACGTATACGTCCTCAACTTTGCCATCGTGGAGGAGGCTCCCCAGCCCGAGGTGAGAGTGCGAACACGCACTACCATTATACTATTATGGGAAGTCGCGACTTTACTAACACAAGCCAACTATCAACACAAACGCACATTTTCGGCCACACAGGATGATGACGCTTCCGCCGAGCGCTCTGCCCCCACCGCCACATGGAACTACGTGGGAAGGATCAAAAGCCACACCAAGGCCATCACTGGCCTCGAGTTCACCGTTAGGGAGGACGGCAGGCTGGCGATGGTGTCCGTCGCGGAGGATCGCACTCTCGTCGAGTATGACCTGAGCGAGGCGACCCCCGAGACTGGAATCAAGCTGAGAGGAGAGCCGACCAAAATTGAACAGGTCGCCATCCCTACGGCATGCATGTGGCACCCGCTGCTTGGAGGTGACTTCGAGGACCGCGTCGTCACGGCCAACAACGAATTCAAGTTCAAGCAGTGGAACGCCGACAACAAGAGCTGCCGGCGAACGAGCCTCTGCCCCACTTACGGAGGACCCTTGACCTCTCTGCAAACCATCCCGGCCATCAACCCGGAGAGAAATCAGTTCGGACCCTCACCCTACGTCGTCTACTCGACCGCGGAGAAGGTCATCGGCATCGTGAAGATTCCTTTCGACGGAAACCCCCACAAGGCGATGGGCCTGATTGCTCATCCCACAGCAATCTCCTCCATCACCGTCAGCGGGGACGGCCGCTTCGTCATCTCCGCTGGCGGAGAGGACCGGTGCGTCAACATCTGGCAAATAAGCACTGGCACTCTCGACCGCAAGTACGAGGAGGCTGCCGCCAAGGCGGAGGGCCTCGGAAGCGCCGAAATGTACTCAGAGCTCATCGACGAGGAGACCAAGAACGACCTCATCGACTTCTTTTATTACGCGCAGCTCAGGACACAGGGGGAGGATAGTATGGAGGAAAGGAAGATCACAGGCCTAGTAGCGCTCAGCGAGCTGCCGAACCTCGTCAGGAGCTTGGGCTACTACCCGAGCGAGGAGGAGTGTGCCGCCATGATCGCCGAGGTGTACTACGCCAAATTCACTGAAACGGGAGAGACATGCGACACAATCGACCTGGACACGTTCATCAAGCTCTACGTGAACCATCGGGGCATCTTCGGAACGAGCAAGAGCGAAATTGAGGACGCCTTCGCAAACCTGGGGGCAGGAGACGGAAGGTTCAGCTGGGGGAAACTGGTCGAAATGCTCAAGAGCAAAGGGGAGGCCATCACCGAGGAGGACCTGAAAAATATCATGAAGGCCCTGACGGGCGGCGGAGAGGGAATGAACCCGGCAACCTTGATGGACGCCGGAGTATTCAGCGACAAGATACTCGGTTTCGACGAAGAAAACGGCGAGGGTGTCGAGGAGGCGAAGGCCTTTGATGAGACGGGTCTAACAGACCTTCAAGTCTAGAAAACATAATCTAAAAAAGCAGGAAATAGTTAATTGGTTTAAAAAAATCATTGTTGTGTGAGTTTATTGTGTGTGTATTGAATCATGCGACAGGGCTAGGCTCTGAAGAACAACAATGACAAAATTCTGTTAGAGATCATTATTTTGCCTGGCATTGCTTTTGCCTCACATAATAAATTTGAGTTACGTACAAAACCCAAGACTCACCTACGAGATCTTCTATCATGAAGGATCCCTACTTTGGCCAGGTATGTACCGATCTCGCTCTCCGCCAATCAAGGGGCTGGAAAAGAATTGCTGTTTCTTCTTTATTATGGTTATGATTATGGTTATGGTTATGGTTATGGTTATGGTTATGATTATGGTTATGGTTATGGTTATAGTTATGGATGCACCGTTCAACTCGTTTCAGAACGAGATTTCTGTTAAGTTTATGTTTATGTTTGGGTTAGGGTTAGGGTTAGGGTTAGGGTTAGGGTTAGGGTTAGGGTTAGGGTTAGGGTTAGGGTTAGG
>BRXX01000368.1:0-71897 GCA_030267905.1 Triparma verrucosa
ATAACCATAACCATAACCATAACCATAACCATAACCATAACCATAACCATAACCATAACCATAACCCTAACCCTAACGCTTCAAACGCTTGGTGGCAATGTCTTCGGCAAATGCTCCAGGCTAATCACCTCCGACATTAATGTTAGAGACAATTAAGTGGTAGTCGCCTACCTCCGCGTTATACAATAATGAATCGGTGTTCAAAATCAAATTTCTATCTGAATTTCTTCATGCAAAGCCATCAAAATTTCCATTGTAACGTTTTTTTTTATTCATGTAATTTATCTCACAATACTGAAGTCCAGTAATTCAGTTTACCGTCCTCTCCACTACTCACAAAACCTATTCCATTTCCACTTCCAATTCCACTTCTAATTTCACCTCCTAGTACCTCCACCACATCCCTCACGGAACCTTTGTGCCCCTTCAAAATCAAATCCTTCTTCTTCTCCTTCTTCTTTTTCTCCTCTCCATGAATCCCGCTGTCACTGTCACTGTCAGTGCCATGGAAAAACACTCTGACCCTTCCATCCCAGCCTGCACTCACAACTCCGCCCTCGAAACATTTGACGGCGTTAACTCCAGGCCTTGCGATCTCACTCTTTGAAGTCATGTGCTTTCCGACTGTCTCGACGCTCAAGCTGCCCTCTACCTCGACTACCTTCATGACGATTACGTTGAAACCCGGCTCTTCTCCCGCATAACCGGCAGCCAGCATAATTTGCCCTCCATCGTCACCGTCACCGTCACCGTCACCGTCACTGTCTCCGTCTCCGTCTCCGTCGCAGTGAGAAGACAAGCTCAGAATAGGCTCCTCTGCTGCTGGTAGATGCCACGACGATTCTCTAATCTCAAAGGTGGCGCTGTCCAGGCGCTCCACGCAGAGATGCCCCGACTCAAAGCCCAACGCTATCAAAGTATCCACGGCGCCCCGCCTCATGACTCTCAAGCTCGTCAGCATTCCCGTCTTGGAGCCTTCCACGTGAGAAGGAACGCTCGTCGCCTTGCGGCCGTCTCCCCTCAGGTCGTAGATCGTGTAGCTGGAGTCGGTGGGCGCCGCGCAGAGGAACACGGACCGCTTCAAGGAGGGGCTGGCGAACGTCTCGCAGAAACAGTCGTCCTTGAAGTCAACGAGCTCCACGCTCGTAGGCTTTGAGTAATCGTCGAGGAGGAGCTTCTGAACCAACCCGGTGCTCCGATAGCTGAGCAGAATCAAGGGCGTAGTGTTCTCCGCAGTGTTCTCCCCCTCCCCTTCCCCTTCACACCTGGCCAAGCCCAAAACCTGCCCCCTCAGGGGATACGTCTTCGTGACCCTCCTCAGCGTCAAAGAGACGATCGACAGCGCCGCCCCATCGCCTCCGTTGGCGGACACGCACAGGAGGTGCCTGTTACCGACTGGGAGGATGAAGGGACAAGGGGAGGGCAGACGGATGCTGAACTTTAGACTCATGAAGTGACTTGGTACGACCGCGAAGGGTTGAAGAAACCGTTTGCAGTTAACTTGTATGCGTAAAGCAGCAGTCGTTGTCCCCTCTCGATGTTTGTTGATATGTGGAGGACTATTGCAGGACAATTGCAGCCAAAAAAAAGGAAAGAGCACTAAAGAATTTGGAAATACCTTCCAATACGGTGACAATTCGTACTACTAGCCTATCCGCAGCAAATACCACTGCTGTCGCGCCTTCCGTCATAAGATCTTTAACAGTACTGACGTATCGAATAATATAGCATTTCCTATAACATTTCCTATAGTACTACTCATCGGCCGACCCTTCCTTCCTCCTCCTCCTCCTGCTCCTCTCCACGTTCAAGCTGGCATCGTCACTGGCATCGTCGCCTATGTCGTCGTTTCCCCCTCAGAGTATCTCTGAGGACAGTGTTACGGGTCTCTCTGAGCCTCTAATAAATCCATCTCAAGGTTCCTCCGCCGCCTCTTCGCCCATGAAGTCTCGACAAAGTCTTAACAAAAATGACAACGTCCAGAAGTACCAGTCCCTCGACTTCACTCGCGTCCTTAACTCCTACACCACCTCTCCCACCACCAAGCAAAAAAAACGCACCATAATTGGATACTCCGGCCGCACCTTCGTGAGGTGGTTCCTGACCCTTGTCTGCGGAGTGCTCACGGGCGGCACGAGCATATTCATCGTTTGGACGATCGACAGGCTAACGGATCTGAGGGAGCACGCCCTAAGGCAGAACGAGGAGGGGTGAGTGAGAGACCAGAGTGATACAAGTGTGCGCTGCTGCAAATTCTAACTCATCTGCATCTGCAGCGGCTCTGAGAACTTGTTCCTGGCGTTCGTCGGCTTCACGGCCTGGAACTTCGGCCTCGCCGTAATTGCAAGCATCCTCTCCCTGACGATCGCCCCCATGTCGCTCGGCTCCGGAATCCCCGAGGTCAAGGCCTACCTGAACGGTATAAATATAAAGGGTTTCTTCTCCTCCCTGACTTTCTTTACGAAGATCGTCGGCACCGTTCTCTCCGTGTCCTCAGGCCTCGCCGTCGGTCCCGAGGGGCCCCTCGTCCACCTCGGCGGCGCCATCGGCGGCGGCCTGACCCGAACGGGTCGCCTAATGTCCGGAATACGTTACCTGAGATCCTCCCACCCCTCGGTAGCCCGTTACCTAGGCTGCAGTCGAAACGGCTGCACGACCAAGTTCGTGTCGTACATGTCGGCGCTGAGGAACGACGGGGAGAGGAGGGACTTCATATCCATAGGGTCGGCCTGCGGCTTCGCGAGCGCGTTCGGGGCTCCCATCGGGGGGATATTGTTCTCGTTCGAGGAGGTGAGGAATTTACAATCGAACCGACAATTAATTCCTAACTACTCTAACGCACCGCTTCGCTCACACGCAATGCTTCTCTCAGGTCGGCAGCCACTTCCCCAGTCGAATGCTGTGGAGGACGTTGGTCGGCACCTCCTTGGCAACCTTCATGATCGCCATATACTTTGGAGACTTGACCAAGTACGGCGTTCTGACATTGGACTCGATCGACACGCCCAACGACGACGTTCTGTATAACAGGTTTACTGAGATTCCCCTCTACGCGCTCATCGGAACTTTCGGGGGCTTGATCGGGGCGGCATTCAATGCGTTCTGGAGGTACTGGCAGGGGAAGAGGACCAGGTTCTACAAGAACAAGGGTAACCTTTGGAGGTAGGAGCGACCACCACCTCCACCACCTCTAATTAAACTAACCCTCCTCTCCTCTTATTTTGCTCTCGCAGGATCGGAGAGGTCGCGATGCTCAGTGTAATCACGAGCGTTCTGCTCTTCACTCTGCCGCTGAGCTGGGACTTTGTCTGCCGGGATGCCAAGGATGCGGACGACGACACGTTCTACTCGAGCTCCACTGAAACCTTCGGGTCGATGTTCAATTGCAACACCAATCAGACGAACGAGATGGCGAGCATCTTCTTTGGGAGCAGGTGAGAAGTGAAGTGCGAGAGTTCTTCGCTACATAGTTCTAACGAGTTCCTCGGCAGGGAGGAGGCCATCAAGAACATCCTCAAGAACCCGGAAGAATTCGACGAGCGCACTCTGCTCATCACCGGCGTCCTTTTCCTGATACTGCTGTCGTTCACATTTGGGTCCGCCATCCCCTCCGGGATCTTCATGCCGACCATCTTGATCGGGAGTAGCCTGGGCGGCTACGCTGGAATCGTCCTCAAGCGAATTCCCCTCTACAGCGACATGAGCGCCAGTACGTTCAGCCTGGTTGGAGCCGCAGCGCTGTTGGGGGGCATTCAGCGGAGGTGAGAATGTGCGACGATGATCGTCGTGCGGATTGTCGTGTGAACGCATCGTTTCACACAGTACTTTTCTAACTCGTGAATCTCGTCGCAGCGCCGTCAGCTTGTGCGTGATCATCATGGAGGGAACTGGCGAGACGAAGTTCCTCCTTCCAATCGTCGTGACAACTGTGGTCTCCAAGTGGGTTGGCGACCTTTTCAACCACGGAATTTACGAGATTGGGATGGAGCTGAAGCACTACCCGTACCTCGAGCACCATGTCCACCGCTCCTACGACCAGCACACCATCGGGGAGGCCATGTCGAGGAACGTGACCTGCCTGCAGGCCGTGGAGAAGGCCGAGACCATCGAGGCCGTCCTCAACGATACTTCTCACAACGGCTTCCCTGTCCTCTCCAAGGCGGGGAACTTTTTGGGGATCGTGCGGCGTGACCAGCTCGTGGCCATGTTGGAGAGCTGTGTTTTCATAGAGGGGAGGGAAGGGGGGAGCGGCGGTGGGGGCGGGGGAACAATCGCAGGAGCTGCCACCAGGTTGGAGAGGGCGGCCAGCGACGACAACGCCGCCAGGTCCAGCGGTTGGAAGCAGATTAGAGACGAGAGGTGAGAAGGCACACACTAACGTCTCTGCTTCCTACTCCACCGCCATTTCTTACGCCGACAAACAACCTTCCATGCGACTCGTTTCGCTCTTCGCATCGCTCGTCGCAGCCCCCCCAATGCAGTCGGAAGGAGCAACAGCGACGAGACCGAATTCAATCACAACGGGGGGCTGAGGAGAAACCTAAGTTTCGTCACCAACCCGAACATCGCCGCCATCGCCATGGGCAACGACTGCAAGTGGGGGACGATATCAAGCGACGGAGGAGGAAACGGCGGTGGCCTCTTCTCCTCTCTCGAGAAGAAGCTGAAGGGAGGCAGCCGCGAGGTCGCTCCCCCGAACACGCCTCCCAGACACAGCGACATCTTCGACTCCGTCTACCATCTCAAGGACGACAAGTACCTGGAGGTCGAGCCCGAGGTCGAAGTCTCCCCCGCCGACCGGGTCAAACTCGTCGACATCAAGAGCATCATGAACGTGTCGCCCCACGTGGTGTTGGAAACTTGCCCCCTTAGCGTCGCGTACAGGCTCTTCACTAACATCGGCCTGCGGCACCTCGTAGTCCTAGGAGGCGGGGAGGGCCAGAGGGTCGAGGGAGAGCAGGGGAGGGTCGTAGGCATGGTCACCAGGTCGGACTTGCTAGAGGATATGCTACACGAAAAGCTAAAGCTACATTGAATATATGGTGGTTTAGATTTAGATTGATTTAGAGATTTTGATTATAAAATTGTTTGGGCTTTGGTTTGTTCATCGTTGTCGTTGTAAGGATTAGTAGTCGCAGTCGGAGCCAAATATGTCGTTGTCGTATTTTGCGCTTGAATTCCAGTTGAAGATCGTATATTTGTTGAACGACGAGGCGTTTATGAACATCGCCTCCATACATGTGACGTTGGATACGTCCCATGAAGACAGATCGCAGTTGAACGACGAGGCTCCAGCGAACATCCCCATCATGTCTGTAACGTTGGAAACGTTCCATGAAGACAGATCGCAGTTGAACGACGAGGCTCCACCGAACATCCCCTCCATATTTGTAACGTTGGATACGTCCCATGGAGACAGATCGCCGTTGAACGCAAAGGCTTCACAGAACATCGACTTCATGGATGTAACGTTGGATACGTCCCACCTTGAAATGTCCTCGTTAAACTTTTCTACCGCTGGTCCAATAGGAGCATCAGCACTAAACAACTCACTCATGTCCGTCACCTCTGACGTATTCCAAATACTAATAGGACCGTAAGTCTCCCTCGCCGCCTCAGCATCCTCACACCACGCCTTCGCAGCGATCTTTACATAAGCGTCGCTCCGCTTCAGCATCGAGTCCAATCTCGGCTTAGCTTTCGCTCGGAAGCCCCTCGCTATCTGCGTCGCTACACGAAGAGAATCGTATCCGGAAAGGAACGAAACGATGTACCCCTGAACATCCTCATTGAGTCGAGGGATATTAGACCTCGCCTTTTTCGTCTCGTCTAGGAGGGTGACGAGAGAATCTCGTTCTGCAGATTGATCATACTCGATAAAGCAGGCGTTCAGCTCAGCCTTCAGGGCAGCCACAGTCATTGACGAAATGTCAACGGAGACTCCATCGGAGGAGACTCCATCGGAGGAGACTCCATCGGAGGGAGCTGGCCCAGAATTTGGGTTAGATACCTTATCTTCGTCATCCACGTCGCTCGTAAGAGTATGAGTATCATATAAAGCGGTGGTCGACCGCTTGGACATGGTATCGAACGCGTAGAAGTCAAAATAATCTGTTCAGCTTTTTAGCCAGGAAAATATCACAGTCGTTTCCTTTCATAAAAGTGAGTGAGAACACGATTGTCTGCACTCTACAGCAGTGGATCAGAGTCAAATCATCAGTTTCTATCTGATACACCGTCCACATCCACGTCCGCGTCCGTAAAAGGCATCAACTGTCCTGGCCAAGTTGCACGACATCATCGGATCGGATGGCCGGCTTCAATCATTAACTTTACACTTTCTAACGTCGATTTCACCTCTCTTCCTCCACAGCTCCGCCCCGCCCTCTACCTCCCCCTCCCCTTTAGCCCAATGGCCAACGCCTCCCGCGTGTTCTGCGACGTGGTCCTCTACTTCCTCTTCGTCTTCCTCCTTTCCTCCCTCCTAGGCACGACGACAACGAACTCCTTCCTCTCCCCCCGGCCTCAGATCAAGAGGGCCACTCTAGAGCGGAGCGCCGCGACGCTTGTGAACGCGAAATCAGTCGACGAGGATGAGGCTAAGAGGGCTTTGGAGGGAATAATACCGCCCAGGCCGAGGTGAGAACGAAGGGATGGATGGATTTGGGCATTAGGGATGGAAGGCCCGGGGGTCACTGTCCGTATTACATTTCTAACCCTCCCTCTACCTCTTCTCCTCAGCAATCCCTCCGACTCCGCCAACACAAAGCAGGACGACATAATCGACGCCCTCCGAAAGGAGGCCCTCTCCGAACTAAAGTCAACCCTCGTCACTTCAGACGACCAGCTCGACATCCAAACCTTAATCGAAGAAGCCCTGGACGAAGAGTTCGAGAAAGCCGCCTCAAAAATAAAGGATTCCGCCTTCCAACTCCGCTCCGAAACCGAGGCAGAACTAAAGGACATAAAGCGAGATACTAAAATGTCAGAACTCCTCGAGGCCGACCGTCTCCGTTTAGAAGCCGGTGAAGCCAGAGTTAACTCCCTCGTTACGAAGGTCCAACAAGAGACCGCGAACGTAGAGTCGGCAATGTCCGACCTGAGGAGAGCTCAATCTAATAGTGTTTCTGACGATCCTTTAATGAAAGTTTTGAACTTTCGGAACCTTCCTTTACAGAAACAAGCGGCTTTAACAGCTTGTATACTGTTCACTTTCAGAGTGCCTTTTGACGTTATCTCTGGAACGGATGTTTCAGGGGTTATTGTTCAAGCTTTTATAGCTGTCGCTGCTGGAGCATATTTTTTACTTTGATAATGATGATAAGATTTAACGTTAATTCTTTTTTGCTATTAAAACTATTTATTTTCCTGTTCGAATGCATGTTCTTTCAAGTTATGTCTATTGATATCATTCCCTTTAATCTTCTTCCCTGTCCCTCCCCTTTTTCAGGGAAAGGTTTGCTTTCAATTTTACTTCCTGCAAAAGGAAATAGCCGACTTTTCATTCATTATTACGCAATATGTCAAAGAGGACGTCTGAAGATTTCTCGAATGCAATTGAGATACCCGATCCGAACGAACTAGAGAGCGTAGATGACGAGGAGGAAGTACATGAAGGTTCTAAAGAGCCCGACTCTAAAGAGTCTGCCGTCGAAGGAGGTGATGATTTCATGCATACAGACGACTTTAGGCGGCTGTTCGTTCAGTTCGTGATGCCTGATACTTTAGTTTCGATGCGTTGGCTGGATAAAAAATGGCGCAAGGTCGTTGAGAAGAAGCTGATTGAGTTTGAGGAGGATGAGCCTTTCGGCGGGATTATTGTTCATGGAGGGAATAATATAAGTTATGATGAAGCTTATTATGGTGCGAGGAAGTTTAGAATGGAGCAAGTAACAAAGGTTGTCTTCCTTCTGAATACTACGAAGGTCGGAGATCATGTCTTCTGGGGAGCTAAGAATTTAATTAGCATAGATTTACCCGTAGGCATTTCAAGTATCGGTGATTGTTCCTTCTTAGGCTGCAATAGTTTGAAAGTCGTAACATTCCCAAAGTCGTTAACAATAATCGGTAGATTCTCCTTCCAGTATTGCTCCAGTCTAGAAAGTGTCGATCTCTTTCACACCAAAGTTCAAGAATTAGGTGTAAACGCCTTCCATCAATGCACAAGTTTGAAATCAATGAAAATCCCTGACTCGCTCCAAAAGTTAGGTAACCACGTCTTCTACAGATCCTTAAAGCTAGTGCCCTCCGAAATTAGAACTTCAGACAATAACGCTGTAGTCGCCTACCTCCGCTCTATACAATAGACGGCATTAAAATATTCGTCGCCAGGAACATCGGTTCCAACAACCCGTTCACCCCCCAAAAAACCAACAGAAAGAAAGAGTAAAACAACAAATTAAAAACACCGCTCCCGTTTCAAATGCAAATTACCTTTGTAATTATTTTCAGCGCTTTCGGCGTTTCAAACCTGTCTTAACTTAACGTTCACAATGTTTCATCCCCCTTTCCCTCCCCTCCCCCCGTTCACAAATCGTCGATCCTAATCCCGAATTTCTTCGCCTTCATTTTTTCTTCCTCCGTAATAACTTTCCTATTAGTTTTAGGTTCCTCCTTCTTCTCCTCCTCCTTCTTTTCAACCTTATTAGCCACCCCCGTAAGATCAACTTTCTGCCTCAAAGGTTTACTCTTCTCGATTTGCTCCCTTATCATCCTCGATTCTTCTTCAGCTAATCTTATCTTCTCCATAGCTGCTTCCTTCTTCTGCTGTTCAACCGCTTGGAGTTGTAGGGCTTTTCTTTCTTGTTCTTGTTTTAGTTTTATCATTGCTTCTTCTTTTTCGAGGCGGACGCGTTCTTTCTCGGCGTTTTCTTGAAAGATACGAGATTCCTCAGCTTTGATACGTTCTGACTCAATACGTTGCATTTCGGCGTAGCGCTGAGCCCTTTCCTCCTCCTTCTCTCTTTCAAGTTCGGCGAGTCTGGTTGATTCCTCGATTCTCTGCCTTTCAAGCTCGGCGAGTCTGGCTGATTCCTCGATTCTCTGCCTTTCGAGGAGGATCTCCCTTTCACGAGCTTCGACCATTCTCTTGAATTCTTCCTCCTCCCTCCTCTTCTCCTCCTCCTCCACCCTCATAATCCTCTCCTCCTCCGTTTCCCTAGCTTGTTGTTGTTGCTGTTGTTGTTTAATCCCTTCCTCCCCCCCCCCCTCCTCCCTAACCTTCCTCTCCCAATACTCCTCCATCTTCCTCTCCGCCTCCCTCCTCAACCTCTCCTTAACCCCTTTACTCTCCTCCGCTTGAATCTTATACTTCGCTCTCGTAACGATTTTCGAAACCTGCATTGAATTAATAGATTCTTTACGTTTTCTCTCTGATTTCATGTTTGAATCTTTAAGTAATTTAAGAGAAGACTGACGGTTTAACTCGTCCAAACGTGCCTTCTCCTCGAGTCTTTCACTTAAAGGACGAGAGGAGAGGGTGGAGGTTATTGTTTCGTTGTAGTTTTTGAAACGGTTTGGGTT
This sequence comes from Triparma verrucosa, assembly GCA_030267905.1. Taxonomy (NCBI): domain Eukaryota; class Bolidophyceae; order Parmales; family Triparmaceae; genus Triparma; species Triparma verrucosa. The sequence goes on from BRXX01000368.1 coordinate 9,523, forward strand.
CATTACTGTGTTGAGGTACTTTTTTTTATCGGTTTCGGACATTGAGGAAGGGGAAGTTAAGGGACGGGGGGGGGGGGAGGAAGGGGAGGGAGATGTTGACGAGGAAGCGTCGACCGTTAATTCTTCGGAGGTTAAATCATTGTCTTCATTTGTATCGTCGACGTTGAGGATTTCAGGTTCCTCCTGAATTTCGATGTTCTTGACGATGGGAAGCGCCTGCCTAATTTTTTTCTTCCCCTCTGGAACTTTAATGCCGTAATTAGAGAAACGCGTAGGGTCGACGACTGTGTTCACGTAGGATGCTTTTTGGTCTTCGGACATTGTGGGGGGTTTGGGAGGGGGCGGAGGAGGTGTAGGGGTGGGAGAGGGACGGGGAGGTTCGGAGGGTTGTTGACGGTTTGTCAGGCGACGGAGGAAATTGCCTTTTGCGGAGAGGGTTGTTGTTGTTGTTGTTGTTGTTGCTGTTGCTGTTTGTTTGTGTGTGAAGGGGAACATTTGGCGCCCTTGGCGGTACGCTGTATTGGTGAAACCATGAGTAGTCTCAAATAATGTTAGTAAGATTACGGGAACTATGAAGGTGAATGAAAGTAGCCATGAAAGTAGGAGGAGTTTGGACAGTCTGAGGAGACGCAGATTCATTTGCGGCGGCAGCGGCAGCAAGATACTCTTTTATTGCTATTTATTGCTATTTATTGAACGATACCGTACAAACTATGACACGTTTTATTAATATATTCGTTAAATATATCGCACAGAAATAATTATTGTGACGTAGACGTAGCGTGGCTTGTCGAATAATGGTAAATATCTGATAAGAGTGGTTTCCAGGTATTTCCATCTGCCAGTCGACTGCAATCTTACGCATTCTTACCTACCGTTCGCTGTGCTTCCATTTATATAATAATAGTCTTCCATTAAGTTTGTCTCGAATCGGTTATTAGCGATGTATTTGTTGATTTATTTGATACTTGTGTTATCATCGCTCTCATCGGTGTCCCCTTTTACCTTTTACTCCTTTTTATGTCCATTTAATAACAAATACGCTAATAATGTACGATTGTATGTATCAAATGATGCAGAGCAAGTGAATGATGTGAATGATGATACTTGTGGTGAACAATTTGAAGAAATATGGGAGACAGTTGATGGCATCCCTGATTCCGATGGCAACAATTGTAGAGGAGTAACAACAGATGTTAAAAGAATAAGGAAACACCACGGTTGGACAACTGCAACTATAACTACAACTGTAACTACAACTACAACTACAAACGAAGCAAGTAATGGGTTAGACTTCAACTCAAACAACAACAACAACAACAACAACAAACAATCCTCCTCAAACCCCCTCCCCTCTGAACCAAAATACCCTCCCAAGCCCCCTCCCAACCTCCTCGCCTCCCGCCTAACAAAGATCCTAAACTCTGGCGGCTTCCCCCCTCCGCCCCCCTCCCCCACACCAATCGACCTCTCCCCCCTCCGTGTCTCCTCCTCCCTTCAAGGTACTTTAACATACTACCATTTCTTCAATTCTTTAACTGAACCTGAGAAACCTTACTTAAAAAGTTTAATAGAATTAGCGAAGAGCTACGGCAACACTCCGTACGGGATCAAGGTGTCGGCTAAGGAATTTCCTGAGGCGCTTGAATTACTCGCAGCCATGAAGAAAAAACAGGTGAAAGATCATTCACAATTAAACAAATAATAACACGTCAACCGCACAGAACTAACTAAACACACACACACACACACACACACACACACATCCCCAACCCCCTTCCCACCCTCTCAGTCCAAAGCCTCCGCCTTCAAACTCCTCTGCTCCCTCCACCTCTGGTCCCCCCACGAAGACCTAACCCTCCTAACCTCCCTCTACCCCTTATACCACCCTCCCCTCCCCTCCTCCCCCCCTCCCCCCGACGTCGACTCCGTCCTAAATATGCGCAAAGACCTTCGAGCACTTAAAGTATACACTATAGACGGACCCGGAGCGAACGAAATCGACGACGGTATTACGTTGCAGATATTACCTAACGGGACGCAGAGAATATGGGTACATATATCTGACGCTACTAACCTCGCGACTTCTAGTGATATAGAAGGTGCGAAGATGAGGAGGACGAGCCTTTATTTACCGCAGAGGACTTTGGGGATGTTTAATGGATGGAGGGGGGGGGGGATGAGTTTGGAGGAGAGGAAGGATTGTAGAGGGGTTAGTATGTGCGTGGAGATAGGTGAGATGTTGGGGGGAGGGAGAGAGTGTGTGTGTGTGTTGTTTTTTTAACACTCTTCAATGTATATTACCCTCTCTCTCCCTATCTCTCTCTCTCTCTCTCTTAAAATAACCAGACGAAAGCGGTTCAATAAAATCAGTCGATGTGATGTGTTCATGGGTCCGCGTCTCTTACGCTTTAACGTTCGACGAAGTCGACGAGATGATAGAGGAGGGGATAGCGTTTAATGAGGAGTGGCAGATTGGGGCGCTGCTTAAGATTGCGAATGTTAGGGCAGGGCATAGGTTGAGGAATAATTCGACGGAGAGTAGGTGAGAAGAGAAAGGAAAAGGGAAAACACAAAAGAGAAAAAAGGTGGGGAAGAGAATATTATTCTAATAACTGACGCATTTTACGCTTGGCAGGATTACGACGCCGCTGCCGCAGGGACTTCCGGTCGTTAAATCCGACAGGTTGTCACCCGACGGCGTCCAAGTAGGTATAAAACTCGAAGAAACCTCCAGGTAACCTCCCAACCCCAACCCACCCACCCACCACCTTCCCTCCTAACCCCCCTCCCCTCCTTCTCTCCCCCTCAGCCTCTCCGGCTCCAAATCCAAACTAATAGTAACCGAAATAATGATCCTAGCAAACGAAGCCATGGGCCTCTACTGCTCCCAAAACTCCATCCCCGCCCCTTACCGCACCCAAACCCCCCCCCAATACTCCACCCGTCCCGTCGAACACGCCACCCTAAAAAATTTAAAAGAAAAAAATCTCCACTTACCAGCAGCATGGTACGAGCGTCGTTTCTTCTCTCCTGCAATTATATCGAATCGTCCGGGATTGCACGCTGGTTTAGGAGTTGAATATTACGTTCAATGGACGAGTCCTATACGTAGATATTCTGATTTTGAAGTTCATAATAACGTTAAGAGGTATTTGAGGATGGAGAAGGTCAGGGGGATTCTGGAGGAGGGGGAAAGGATACCTGAGGAGGTGAAGAGGTGAGAATTTTTTTTTAAATAAGATTGTATGCAACGGCATGGAAGTGTGTGTGTGTGTTTTTTTTCAACGACGTACAAAAAATGTGTTTTAACACCCTTCACGCTAACCCATATTGTTTTTAATCAGTGACGATTTAGGTTGCGTCTTCACAGGCGTGGACGACGAGTGTCAAGCCGTCTTCACCTCATGCGACGAAGACGCCAACAAAGGCATGATCGAGGAGGTAAGAGTGTGGAGAGGAGCTGGGGACGAACGGAGCGGAAGAACTGAAGAGAACAGGGTGTAATGGATATTTTACGGGCGTGGGAGATACGCATGTGCGGAACGGGGACGGAGGTGGAGATAAATTATACGCCGTTATTAACAATACGAACGACCCTTCTATTGCGACTCGCTTCGATCGACGCAGGCTAGGAGTATAACGAAGGGTGCTCGAAAGTACTGGGTTCTGGAGTATATTAAAAGGGCTAATAAAAATCATTTTGAGGACTTTGGGAAGACGAGGGTTTGGGATCTCATGTGTTTGGGGAGGATTGAGAGCGGGAGCGTGGTGTACGTTAAGGAGATAGGGTACGAGTTCGTCTGGGCGGGGGAGGAGTTTGAGGTGGGGGAGGAGTTCAGGGGGTGGGTGGAGAGGGTGGACCCGAGGTTTGGGGAGCTCAATTTTAAGGAATGGGTAGGAGAGTGAGAATGATGGGTCGGAATATATTAAGAAATTGCTACTTGATTATGCTCAAAGGTTCCGGGCTTTCTTTTGTTATGCCCAGGTCAAAAACTCGATTTTACGATTCCAAATCTGAACGTCGTCCCCTTCATTTTTCTCCCCTCGAGCATTAAAAAACCAATTTTCGTCCCTCAAATAAACATACTCTCCGTGCATAACTATGTCGACCTGCGGCTTTTCAGTAGACTCTCAGGATTGTAGGGAACGGAGGTGCGCGATAACTTCTGAAGTGACGTCGACCCTCTCCTCGTCGTTCTCCTCGTCGCTTTCCGAGTCGCTATCGTAGTACTTGACGTCGATGTGGGAGGGGACTAGCTTGGAGCAGTTTAAGAAGACATGGCTACCAATCGTTTGAAGCGAGTCCGGGACCTTCATCTCTCTTAAACTTGTGCAATTATTGAAGGCATATTGACCTAATTCTTGGACTTTCGTGTGAAGGAGATCGGCCCTTTCTAGACTCGAGCATTCATAAAAGGAGTATGAACCAATTGACTTTAATGACTTTGGAAACTTTATGTCTTTCAAACTACTGCACCACGCGAAGGAATCTTCACCGATGGTTGTAATGCCTTCAGGGATGTCTACAACGACAAGAATGGAGGCTTTGTAGCAGGCACAATCTCCGACCTTCGTAATATTCAGAAGGAAGACAACCTTCGTAACTTGCTTCATCGTTTCCATCCTCGTAATAGCTTCATCATAACTTAGATCATTCCCTCCAACGACTATAATCTCGCCGAAAGGCTCATCTTCAAACTCAATAAGCTTCTTCTCAACTACCTTGTGCCATTTCCTATCAAGCCACCTCATCGCAACTAAAGTATCAGCCATAACGAAACCAACGAGCAGTCGCCTGAAGTCGTCTGTATGCATGAAATCATCGCCTCCAGCAGCTGGAGTTTCGTCGGCAGCAGAATCCAACTCGGAGACTTCAAATACTTCCTCCTCGTCATCTCCGCCCTCTAAATTGTTCGGATCTGGTATCTCTATTGCATTAGAGAGATCTTCAGACGTTCTTTTAGACATATCGTAATAAAAGCTCGGTTTTCCTTTTACAGGCCAATTCCCAAAATTCCCAGCAGACAGACCCTTAGCCAAAAGTTCAAAATCTTTCTTCCCACACAAAGGCCAGGCATTTTAAACATTCCCACCCCTCGACAACAACCTTAAAGGGCTCAAACCAACAGAAAACCAGCACTCGTCCTTTAAAAGCCCAGATCCCAAAGCAACTCCTGGCATGTCCATCCCCGGGATGAATGAGAATGTAGTGGCTGACAGTCCCGCCCTCGGTGAGATCGAAGACCAAGAGGGCGGAGGCACTGTAAAGAGCACGACGGAATCAACCTCTGATTGGCGACCCCACCCGCCGAAGGCTAATGGGGCGCACCTTCTTGTGTGGGCTGACGATGAAGGCGAAGCCCTGCTGAAGGGCGTTGAAGATTACGGTCTGGATTTCGAGCGGATCATCAAGGAGAACGAGGACCTCTTCGCGAACCGGTCTGTCAGGGCGTTGGAGTGTCAGTACCGCAGGCTCGAGCCGAGGAAGTTCAAGGAGCTGGTTGTGCTCAAGCTTCGGAAGGGTGCCTGGACTCCGGAGGAAGATGCGGCCTTGGTCAAGGGCGTGAACGATTACGGTCTGGATTTCGAGCGCATCAGGGCTGCGAATGGAGCGCTTCTAGGGAGCCGGAAGTCGAACTCGTTGGAGCAACGCTTCCGAAGATCCGAACCCAAGAAGTACAAGGAGCTGAAGTCAGCTGTGCCGAAGAAGCCTCGCCCTACCGAGTGGACGGCGGAGCAAGATGCGGCTCTGGCCAAGGGCGTTGATACCTACGGGATAAATTTCGACCGTATCCGCTTGGAGAATAGCCCGCTCCTTTCGAACCGAACCACGCTCGCTCTTGAGGAGCGTTTCAAAGTGATAGACGCCGTGAAGCTCCGAATTTTGAGGAAACAAATCCCGAGGAAGCCCCGCTCTAAACCTTGGACGACCGTGGAGGACGCGGCGCTGGTTGAAGGCGCCGCCAAGCACGGGCTCGATTACGACCGAATCAAGGAAGACAACGGCGTCCTCCTCACACACCGCACGGAGAAGCATCTTGAGGATCGCCTCAGAAAAATCGACCTCAAGAAGTTCAAAGAGTACTTGGTGAGGACGCCTCGCCCTTTCGAGTGGTCGTCTAAGGAAGATGCGGTGCTGGTCAAGGGCTTTGAAGAATACGGTGTTGATTACGAGCGAATCCTGGCCGTGAACAGCGAGATCCTTTCGAAACGAAGTAGACCAGTAGTAGTTGAGAAACGCATTGCAAACCTGGCCCGCCTCGGGATCATTGACCAAGATAAGCTCGACGCGTTGAAGGAAGAGGTTGCGCATGCCCAAGAACTCCAGCACTTTAAATTTTGGCCTGAGGATCATGATAGGGCTCTGAAGAATGGAATGCTGGCCCACGGCGATGACTTTGAGAAAATCTTGCAGTCTGAGGGTAAAGTTCTTGGTAACCGAAAAGCGAAGCACCTAAAGCAGAGGTATAGCGCTCTAGTGAAGAAACAGCGCGTAAATAAGATCTACGATGAGAGCGTCAATGAGGTCGTCGATAATGATTTGGTGACGATCGCATCGTTACTTAAGAAAAGGAAGTCCCTCTCCCCCCCCCAACAGCAGCAGCAACACCAGAAACAACAGAAACAACAGAAACAACAGAAACAACAGACCACAACCACAACCTCGACCTCGACCAGTACTTCAGAGATTTCCACACAACCGCAACAACAACACCTACAACCACCCCCACAACATCAACTATACCAACAGGCCACGAAGAAGGCAAAGACCAAAGAAAAAAACCCTTCTCCGAAAATTATCGACCAATCTATATTTTCCATGCTCTTACCCCATCTCCCCCATAATTCCATACACCAATATTAAATGCAACAATAAGTTTCGATAAAAAAAGACCTTTTCGTTGATTATTTCATCCCATCATTTGATTTCCCACGCTGTTAGCGCTCCCTGCCGCAGACCGGATTCCTCTAATGGCCTGCGTTATGTCATTGACCTTCTTCGAGAAATCGTCCCTCTGAGCGGTGAGGATTTTAACGTCGTTGTCCGTTATTCCAGAGTCCATGAGAAGCGCCTCGACCAGCAGCCCTCCGCTTTTGAAGAGGGCCCGAGCGCTGTCGAGCTGACCGAGGGACAGTTTATCCATCCCGTCCCTCCTGCATTTGCGCGCGTGGTTATAAATGACCTCGATGCATCCCTGCGGTTTCTTTCCGTCGTCGTATTTTGTCCAGCTCTCCTGCTTTCCTAGCCCGGCCTCGGCTCTCTCGAGGATCCCGTTGAATTGGCCTCCTAACCATCTCATGCTTACGTCGCACCTCTTGGCCAAATCACGGTGTACGTCGCCTGAACCGAATGTGTTCACTATGTCGACGACGCGTTGGGAAGCACCGAGGGCGCCTTTCATCAGTCGCAGAGCGTATTTATATAGGGAGACGGCCTCCTTCAAATGGAGCAGGGCGGTGCTGGTCTTGGAGTTCGTCAGGGTTGAGGTGGAGGAACCTTTCATGTCGCCTGAGGAAGCGAAAGCGACAGGTTAGTTGGCGAATCAGAGCAAAGCGAAGGGGAGGAGCGAGGAGCGAAGCGAAGAGCGAAGCGACCGAGAATTCCAACGTGAATAGTCGTGGTCTCTCACCTCCTTCACGCTCCTCGCCTTCGTCGACGCTGGTTGAGGACGTTCCCTCGGTTTCCTTTTCTCCCGCCTTCTTCTTGTCTTCCAGGCTGCTCTCGACGCTGACGATGCCTCCGACTTCGACTTCCATGGCGAGATACGCCCTGACGTCTCCGACGTTTGCGATGTTGATCGCCCTCCTCCCGATGTCCTCTGACGCCGCGAGCATCTTCTCGGCCAGCTCGACCCCTGAGACTTGCCCGCTTGACGTGTTCATTGAGTTATTGGGGAATACGGACGAGGGGGGTTGAGTAGTGTGGTCGGGCCTGTTCATCATCATCGCCATGAGAGCTCCTCCCGTCCCTGGGCTGGTGCTGAGCATGTTCATCTGCGGGCTCGTCCTCTGGTACGCTGGGGCGCCGCCTAGCGGAGTCTGGTACTGCGGCTGGTGCTGGTGGGACTGGTACGTGTTCTGATTGGGCGCGTTCTGGACCATGACGAAGCCCTCTTCGCTTTGAACGAGCGGAGGCGTTCGGGTGGGACCCGTGCCGTACGCGTTAGATCCGTCGAGGTTGAATACTGGGAGGTGCTCGCGGGATACGGCCCGTGGGAGGGGCGGACTTGGCGCCAAGGGCGCGAAAGGGGCGACACCATAGACGTTTGCCAGAGCCTGCTGCTGCTGCTGGAGGAGGAGCTGCTGCTGCTGCAGCTGTGCGTGTTGTTGCTGCAACGAGCGAAGCGAGTCGCATGAAGATTGACCGTAATCAGTTAGAATTGCATGGCGGTGGTTCTGCGGAGACGGAAGCAGAATTAACACATTCCCGGCTCGTCGATTTGCTCCTCGCAGTTTCTCACTCGAAGTTTCTCACCTGAAGGAAGGCTTGCTGCTGCGAGAATGATAGCTGTTGCTGATGGTGCTGATGTTGGAGGGTTGTCTGGCGATGGGGATGAGTGTGTGGTGGCGTTGGAGCGGTGAGATAGGATCGAATAGAGGGGAAGGGCAAACGAAGTTATCTGCGAACAACAAACGGAACTATCTTCTCACAACAAACGAAGCTATCTTCTCACAAACAAACGAAGCTACCTTCTCACCTGCTGTTCGCCGACGCTTCCCAAGCTTCCATCTCCCGCCAGGCTCAGAGGAGGAGGCGTCATCATCCCCCCCTGTATCGCGGCCAACGGAGGAGTGGCCAAAATAGCAGGCGGGGTACTTCCTGGGGCAGGCTGCTGCTGGGGGCTAGGGGTTTTGAGGGGAGTGGAAGTGGGAGGGTTCAATGAGGGTGATAGATTGAGGGAGTTAGAACGCCTGGCGTTTGCGGTGCTAGTCTCGTCTCCGCATCCCAGGTCTATGAATTTTCTCGAAGTCTGCCGAGGGAGGGGGGTGTGGGGGGGGGGGGGAAGAACGGCGGCGTTAGAATAATTGAGCGAAAGAAGCGAAGTGAAGTTGTGAAGTGCTCACCTCGTAAAAACCCGGAAACGTATCCCTATTAACTGGATTCCTATTCAGCAGCCCCCTCAGCAGCTTCACGCACTCCTGGCTGACCCTGACCCCCTCCGGCAACCTCACGGCCTTCCTCTGTATATTCCTAAGAAGATCAATGTGATTAACTCCGTTGAAAGGCGGCTTCCCCGCTATCATTTCGAAAAGGACAGTCCCGGCGCTCCAGAGGTCAGCCTTGCTGTCGTATTTTTGGTGCTGGAGAATTTCGGGGGCCATGTAGAGGGGGGAGCCGCAGAGGGTCTCGGCGAGGGCTGCGGACTCGAGTTGACGGGCGAAGCCGAAGTCGGCGATTTTTAATGTGAAGGGGAGGGAGGAGGGGGAGTCGAAGGTGCCTGGAAGGGGAGGGGGAGGGAGAGGGGGGGGGGGAGGGGGGGACGGGGTTGAGTTAGATTCGAACCAACGACGGCGAAACATGAAAAATACTAATCCCACCTGACTTGGGAGGGTCGGAGGCTTCGTCGGGTGGTAAGTGACACGTGAGGAGAAGGTTCTGCGGTTTTATGTCGCGGTGAATGACGTCCTTCTCGTGCAGGAACTTAAGGCCGGACGTCAGGTCCTTGAAGAGACGGCGGGCGAGACGCTCCGTGAGGCGGCCGGTGGAGCGAGAGCGGATTAGGCGCTGGAGGTCGCCGCCTGCGCAGTATTCGAGGAAGAGGTAGATGTGCTCCTTGGACTTTAAAACGGAGAACATCTTGACGATGGTGGAGTGCTGGAAGTTTTGGAGGATGGAGATTTCTACGTCGAGGTTCTGCGATCGAAGCGAAGCGCAGCAAGGGGGGGTATCTTAAATTAGAATAAAGTAACAGTGATAGTGGATAGGAGTAGCCCCACAACATTATACAATTTATTTAGCTCGCTCACCTCCTGTACTTTCTTGGTCAGGCGGGACGACTTAATGGCCTTTATAGCGACCGAGTCGGGCAGGGAAGGGTCGGCCGGGCTGCCAGGCGTTGATTGGTGCCGGTGCCCGAGGTACACGGTGGCGAAGCTGCCGCTTCCCAGCTTGCTCTGCAAAGCGTACCCTCCCACCACCTTCACCCCTGGCGCGGAGGTGCTCCTTATAACCTGCGAGGCATTTTGCTGTTGTTGTTGTTGCTGAGATTGTTGAGACGACTGCGTTTGAACCTGGCCCGTTGAGTTCGTTGAGTTCGTTGCAGGGAGATTGAGCGGGAGGGGGGCGTTGGCTGCCGTGTTGTCAGCCGTGTTATCAGCCGTGGCTGATATTGGCTGTGCAAGACCTTGTGACGAGCCGTCACTCACTGTCATGTCGGATGACGACATAACGTGGTATTTGAGACCAGGCCGTGCTGTCTGTTAGTAGTTGAGAACGGTTAGGAGTTGTGTAGACGACGTTGGGTGACGCGGGCGTTAAATGGTAAATTCTCGAGGTTAAATTAGGAAGTCGATAAGACTCTCTAAAATTCTAATGATCAAAAGAGGGATAGAGTAGCGTTTTTGAACGCTTTGGAACATTTCACTAGACTTGATAAATAAATCTTACCTCAGAGAGCTGTTCAAAGTGGGCCTACGCTTTGTAATATATATGTAAAAGGATGATGACAGCTCGCGGAAGACCAGAACTTCCTGGCTCGATATGTCAGGATTGCGGCCAATAAGCCCCTGTTAGGGTCCTAGCGAGAATATTTGTGTTTGTTAATACTTATTTATAAGTGGATATTTCAGGAACGATGGCCGATCGGCGCGATTAAGATTTTGGATTTTGGTAAAACAAAATCAGTGCTAAAAAAATTTGAGAGGGTAGGGTCACTTCAAATTTTAGTCAGCGACACCGCTGATTAAATTATTCCTGCCTTTTTTTACGACAAATAGAGGCGAGGTTCCCGGGCAGAATCAGGTCTCGCGGTCGGAAAGGATTGAAATTTCGAGAAGATGCCCCGGCACTTTTGAGGTCTCCTGCGCATTCTACATGACGCGCTCCGCCTGACTCCCCTCTACCCACGTAATACATCTAACACCACCCACTTGCCATAGTTTTGTAAAACCCTTTTTTTTGCACATTACATCAGCAGGAGCAGGAGCAGAGTATGCTGCGTTCACTCGCGTTCTTGCTCATCATGCTGGCAACCCCAACGGCACCATTCGCCGTGCCGACCTCACGCCGCGCAAAAATCCGACGCCATAGCGCCCTCTCCAAATCCATGGCCATTCCGCTGTCCCGCTTTCCGGGCACTTTTGGTGCCTGGGGTCTAGAGATGGAGAAGAAGCAGGAGGAGTGGATGCGCAACGCAACCCTAGGCACAGGCGACATCCATAGCCAGTACCTGTTGGCTGAGCTCTACCACTTCAACAGAGGGTCGTCGTTAGTGGAGCCAAGCCTTCTTCTCGCGCTGGAGTGGTACGAGAAGGTCCTTGCCACTAGCCTTGCCACTGGTGAGGGTAATGAGCTCTGGTCCCTGAATCATCAGGCGCGTATGGCAATCGATGAGATACTCTGGAACCCTAAGGCGGAGAATATAGACGACGCCATCCTGCAGCTGGCCAAGGACATCCTGAGGCGCCACCCCGCCGACACCGGCAAGTTTGGGTACACGGGCGTATTCGATAAGCACGGGAAGATGGTCAAATTTGAAGACATCAACGACTACAAATCTCAGGTCCGTAGTGGCAACCCGGGTGCGGCTTTACGCCTTTTCACCTCTTCGCCAACCTAACAGCCCTATTACATAACACTACCTTACGCACGCAGGGTCACTACTTCGACTCACATGGTCTCACCATCATGTCACGGCCCAAGCGCCATGCTGAACTCTTCATAAAAGGACTAGGTGGCCGAGAAGTACCCCTGTACCATTATACGACGCACCAAGCGGCAGAAGAGATTTTCGAATCGGGAGAGCTCAAGCCTAGCACTAAAGCGGGCAACAATAGGGACGCAAAGGACGGCGACGGTATCTACTTAACCTCGATGCCCCCATGGGCTGACGAAAAGCTCTTACTTAAGAACAATTACGCCCATGCTGGTGCTAGCACCAGCAAGCTTGAATTCTATTTCCTGTTTCATGCCGACGAATTTGAATCGCGCAAGCTTTCAAAGTGTACGTCAGACCCTTTCTCCGATAGGGAAGTGTACGTCCTTCAAGGTCACGAGCCGCTCGTCTTGAATCAGTTGAGTCTGAGGTTTGGTACCTGGCCTCGAGAGCGGCTAAATGACGAGAAGAAGCCGTATGTGTTGGAGATCGTGAAACAGAAGGAGGAGCTTCGCCTTAAGGAGGCGAAGCTGGGTCAGCGTAAAGCCGTGCTTGGATTAGACGGGCCGAGGAAACTTGCGAGAGGCCCCGGTGCGGCCAAGGGCCCGACCGCGGTGACGGCGAAGAAGAAGAAGAAAAAGAAGAAGGGGGAAGAGAAGAAGGCCGCCCCACCGTCACCGACCACGGCGAAAAGCGCAGCCGCGAACGGGAATGAGGCTGCTACCGGCTTTGCAGCCAAGCGCAAACCCAGGAGGCGGCCATGTGGCAAGAAAGTAGTTCGCGCACGTGGTAGTTCGGGTCAGTGAGGCCCGGCGGAGTCAGCGCAACTGGCGACTCGTACGGCGCGGGGCCGGAGGGTACGGAGCCCTGCTGGTACGATTACCGCGTCATCTGGGCGTGAGTTGCCTTGCCTGGAAAGTATGGAAAATATAAAATAAGATATGATGCATGGAGAAGAAATGGATCGGATTTATATATGAATGTGCTCTAATTGCGCTTTATCCGTTGTGTCTATTTTACAATTTCCCTTGGCCCCCAACCCCCTTCCCCCAACCCCACCCCCACTCCAACCCCAACCCCCACCCAATCCCAAACCCAAAAAAACTAAATTACTACTACCTCTCCACCTCCGGCAAGTCCTTGACCTTGCTCAAAATCTGCTTCGCCTTGTCGTTCCTAATCTTCCCCGCCATCATGTTCTTCGCCTTCATGTTCTCCGCTATGATATTCTTCTTCGCCAGCTTGCTCGTGCCGAGGCTCTTCTCAAGCTGAGGGTCTAACCTGTTGTCGAGCTTCGAAGGGACGTTATCGGGGGCGGAGTAGCCGGGGTGCTTGGTGACCACGTTGTATATCCACTGGCATTCTTCCGTCTGGATGATGAGCTTGCCCTTTTCGGCCTTGCCGTACTCCATGGGAGCGTAGCTTAGAGTGAACTCGGTGCCGTCGGTGCCGTAAGGTTCCAGCACGCCGCCGCTGGGCTCGACGTGCAGGGTGTTGGCGCTGTCGACTGTGAAGAAGGCCTGGAACTTTGCCGGCTCCTGCGTCCTGTTGTTCATTCTGAAGACGACCTTCTTGACGGTCTTGATGGCGGCCTCGATGATGATGGGCTGGTCCTCGGGCTCGGCGTCGCCGACGTCGACCCTGATGGGGAACTTCCAGCGGCCCCCGGTGCTCTTCCTTATGACGATGAGCTCCGCTCCGGCGGTGAAGGGCCTCAAGGGGTTGAACAAGAACTGGAAGGTCAACAAACCGTCCACCTTTCTCAGCTTCAGATTGTCCCCGACCACGTACAGCCACTCCTTCAAGTAGTGCTTCTGCAGGTCCGTGCAGGTGGGGTACTCGACGCCGAAGACGAACTCCTCTCCGCCCTCGGCCATGCCCTCGTTCGCGAGCCCGTACAAACCTAACTTTATCTCCTGCTTCAGGTTGCTCTTCGCGGCGCACTTCAGCACGATGCTGTTGCCCGCCGGGGCCTCGGCCAGACCCCTGATGTTATAGATCCAGACCAGGTCCTTCTTCATTCCGATTTCTCCTCGGATTATGAGCCTGGCGCCCTTCTCCTCGATGTTGTCGGGGGAGAAGCTTATGGGGACCTGGATGCTCGTGAAGGGGGCCATGACGATCTCCCTGGTGGTCTTGGGCAGGAGCTTGAAGACCTCGTAGCCAGTGTCAGGCTTGACGCTGGACGCGAAGCTGTCGCCGCTGGGCGAGTCCAAGCCCGCCTGGGCCTTCATCTTCTCCGCTTCCTCGTCGGTCTCCAATATTAAGTCGACGGTGAGGGCGGCGTTAAAGGGGTTCCTGAACCTGAAGGGGTAAGTTGTCTGATCGTGCACGACGGACACCGGGCAGTGTTCTTCGTCCATCAGCCCGGGCATGCCTCCGACTCCGGAGACCAAGTAGACGTAGTTGCCCAGTTCGGGGTGCGTGACGTCAATCCTGCTCATTTCCTCTTCTCCGAGACTGCTGGGAGTGTACACAATGTCGAAACTTCCCTCCCCGTACGGAGGCAAGATGACGGCCCCAGGCGACACGGCGAAGTTCCTGTGATAATAGTGGTGGCGTGCGTTATCGAGTTAGAAAGGACTTGTATATTATATATATATTCACGTGCGGGTTCTCGGTCGCTTCGCTCCACTCGGTCTTTCACCTTAACCCTCTGTTCACCACGTACCTCTTGTTGTTCACGGAGCTCCCCATCTTGACCTCCTTCCCCAGGGGATTCTGGATCCAGACCTTGGTCTTGCATTTGCCCCCCACAGGGTAGGTCATTCTGCTCATCGTTACTGGAGGAGCCGCCGTTGCGGTGAGTTCCAGCTCGTACCAGAACTCTCCAGCCTGTTCGTTCGTAAAGGCCACCGTGCCCTCGTGTTTCCCCGCAATCAACGGCGAGTAGTACAACTCGTAGCTGCTCTTAGTGTTGGGCTCTAGCTGGAATATCCGGTCGCCCAACAAGCCCTCTCCGTCTAACCGCACATCGAAGACGATGGGGCCGTCGGTGGGGTTGGCCAGGCTAATTGTAGCCACGGAGGCCTTTCTGCACTCGCTCTTGATGCTGATCTGCGCCTCCGCCGCAGGGGCGGTGATGAACATGTCGACGGTGTACCAAACGTACTGCCCGTTCTTCTCGTTCGTGAAGGTGATTTGCCCGTTGAAGGTTCCTCCCGTCTGGGGCTTGATGTTTATCTTGTAGCCCTCCCCTCCACTGACAAAGGTGGGGGATCCAGTGACGTACGGCAAGTCCGTCTCGACGGACCAATCCTGAGCTCCGAGCTGAGGGAACGGGATGACCTCGTCCATCTCCTCCCTGGCTTTGCATTTATACTGCAGGTTGCCCTCGGCCAAGGGGGCCTCGCCGATTCCGTGCAAATTGAAGACGAAGCTGTTGCCCGCCTTGGCGTTCTTCATGGTCAAGGTTCCCTCCTCCTCGCAGAGCCACGCAGGCTTAAAGCTCAAGGGGTATGCGGCGGTGCTGTTCGCGGGAACCTTGAAGCTATTCGATCCGCTGAAGCACTTGCTGCCACCAACGACGCAGCTCAGTGTCCAGTCCTCCGCCCCATTATTACTGATGGGGATGTCTTGCGTGATCACCTGCCTCGCGGGGGCCCTGAAGTCGAGGCTGCGACGAGCGACATAGATATTCATGAGTTAGAATTGCGTAGCGAAGATAGTGCGGAGACTAGCTACAAGCAGCTACCAGCAGCAGCTCGACGCTTCGCCTTTCGCTTCTCACCTTGTCTCCTTCGGGGCCGTCACGACCTTGCTGCTTATGGTGTATATCCTCAAGTCGGGCTCGCCCGTGAAGGGCATCATCATGACAGTGCACGAGTAGTCTCCCGCCTCCTTCGGGTAGAAGTTGAGCGCGACGAAGTTGCTGAGGGGCTTCTCCCCCACGTTGTCCTCCAGCGTCGCGGTCTTGCTGCCGCTGCCGCCGCCGCCGCCCCTCCTGCCAGTGCTCGGTGTGCCGCTCTTGCTTCCACCTCCCAACGTCGCAGCGAACTCGTTGCCCTTCATGATGACGTCCGGACTGCCCTGGAAGTAAGGCGAATCCATCGTGCATCTGTACCTAACTAACCCGTTGGTCTCCTCCGGACCTGCAGGAGCCAAGAAGCTCATTAAAACATTCCTCATCCTCGTCCTGATATTGCTCGCCATCCTGTCCAGCACGACGCCGGCGGCCCTGTCGATCTGGCCGTTCCTAGCTGGAATCTTCAATATCTTCTCCTGCTCCATGCTCCCCTCCTCGGCATTGACGTCGAAGGAAAGGTCGGCGCTGGGCGGGGGCAGTCCAACGGAGCCAACTACTTCGTAGCAGAACTGCCCGACATTCTCGTCCAGCAGTATCAAGAAGCCCTTGTAGGTTCCAGGAACGAAGGCCAAGACTTGGATGGTGATGGTCGTCTCCTCCCCAGGAGAAAGCTTGATCTTGGTAGATTCAGGAACGTAGAAAGGGCTCCCCAGCAACTCCAGGGCCTTCTTCTTGTCCTCTAACTCCTGGGCGGCGGCCTCGGCCTCCTCCTTGGCCTTGGCGTCTAAGCCTCCTCTGGAGCTCTGGCTCGTGCCGAGCCTCTTCCTGCTCTTATTCCTCGCCAGGGCGGGGCCGAAAATCTGCTGCGGGGTCAAAAAGTTGACGCCAGGAACTCCGTTGAAAGGGGTGCTCAAGCTCTGTTGAATCTCAGTGAAGAAGGTGCAGCTCTTCTCGTACGGGTTCTTAACTTTAACATCGACGGTGGTCACCTCGAAGCACTTGCCGTCCACCTTGTAGCTCTCCACAGCCTTGAGCTGGCTAACGTTGCTCTTCAGCAAGAACACCAAGTTGCTGGCCATGGGGCCGCCGTCCTTCTGGCTCCAAAAGGTCAGCCTCGCCTCTTGCGGCTTGCTGAACCTCGGAGTCAGGGAGACGATGAACTGGGTCACACTCTTGGGATCCAAGGAGATGTGCTGCAGCTCGGTGCTAAAGTCGTCGCAACCGTCAAGCGTGACCGCGTAGCTTATGGGCTTGCTGCTGGGGTTCGTCAGGGCGATGCTCTTCCTCATCGTGTCCCCGAGCGTGCAGTTAAAGTCAATGCTAGTCTTGGGAATCAGCTGGGGCAGAGCCTGGTACATGTGCAAAACCCACATCACAGTCTGCCTCGCGTTGGGGCTCATCAAGGCCTCGACGCTGATGCCGAAGTCGATCTTGCAGATCTTCAGAACCTCCATGACCTTCTTGCAGTTCGCAAGTCTGATGTCGGGCTTCTCCAAGTTGACGGTGTCGGTGCAGGGTGTGTAGCCAAACAACGGCTGGCCCTCCTCCTTCGCCAAATGCGGCAAATGGCTCGCCAGCAAGTGGCAGAACACGCTCCCGTCGGCAAAATCGCTCTCGAAATTAACGATCCTCTTCTTCATCAAACTGTTCGTCATGCTGGCCTTGACATGGTAGCTCACCCACTTCAACAGGCAGCTCTCCCCCAGCGTGTAGAGGTTGCTCCCCTCGAGTTCGCTGTCGATGCTCTTCTTCCCTCCGCCCTTGCCCTTGCTGGTCGCAGGCATGAGCACCCCGGGGAGCTTGCTAAGCCCGACGGGGGTTACCCTTCCTAGCACAAAGACTCGGATGGCCTGGTACATCAACACAGCCCATGCCTCCCTGTTGATCTGGCCGTGGTTTTGCTCCCAGCCGGCCTTCCTCGCCTTGAGCTGGGCAGCGGTGACCCTCACCGGTCCGTTCATGGCCTCGTCCTCCCTCGCCGCCACGAATTGGTTCCTCTGCAGGAGATTCTCGCTCCTCACACCGGCCAGCAATCCCCCGTTCTGCTTCATGAACAACAGCAACTCCTTGTACTGGTTGTTCAGCTGGGTCCACTGGTCGGCCTTGGCGCTAGTAAGCTTCTTCACCTTGCCGGGGACCTTCTTCCCGCACATCATCTCGATGGCGTCGATTCCAGCCTTGCCGTTGGTGTCGAGGAAATCGCCAGGAAAGTTCTTGATGGGGGCGACCATGACGTTCGCGTTCAGCCACCCCTTGAGCACATCGATGTCATCGTCGCCCATCTTGTAAGCCTCCGCCTCGACGTCAATTCCCGCCTTCTCATCGGCATCGGTTTGCTGCAGGAGCGCGGCAGTGGTCAAAGGAGGCGGCGCCTTGTTGCCCTTCGCTGCCTTGGCCTTCTCCGCCGCTTCCTTCTCCTTCTCTTTCTTGCTGAGCTTCTTGTTCGGGGCCTGCTGCGCCTTCGCCAGCTCCGCCATCTCCTTCTCTGTCTCTTTCCTCTTCCTCAGCCTGTCGGCCTCCTTCCTCTTGCTCTCTAGCTGCTGCATGGCCAAGACCTGCTTCTTGTCATAAAGCACGACGGGAGAGCCGTCCATGGTGAAGTACTTGTAGTTGTCCGCGTACTGCTTGATGAAGGAGTAGTTGGTGAAGACTGAGTTGTCGGAGCAGCCGATCAAGTTGATGCTGTAACTGCTTCCGTCCGCGTCGAAGAATTCGAGTTTCGTGTTCAAGCTAATGGGCTTGTCACTGCTGTAGCTAATAATCACGGGGACCTTCTCGTTCCCGACACCGATACGGGTGCCCATGGGGAACTCGACGTCCAGCGGGACCGTGCAGTTGAGGGGCAACTTGTGCGTAACGTCAAGGTTGTCGTATCCGTCGTTGATGAGCCAGAACTTGGCCCTTGAAACGACGTTGAGGGGGACCGTAGGCAGCAGGACATCCTCGACGTTGAAGGTAATGCGAGGGTAGACGCCGCATCCCCTCAGCGTGAGGTTGAGGTACGGCCTGGTCTTGTCCTCCTGATCGGCGAGGTAAATGGGCAGCACGTTTTCGTAGTCGGCGTCCTCCTGGGGTGAGAAGGTGACCCTTATGGTAACGGTCTCCCCGGGCGTCAAGTTCCCGAACTTTGGCGAGACGAACCAAATGCTGGTTGCGGTGATGTTACCTCCGTCGCCGGTGGAGACGGGGCGAAGCGATGCGTCGTCCATGTTCCAGCTGATGCCCTCCTTGCTGTCGTTCTTGAAGGTGAGCTCCTTGGTGTAGGGAATCCTCCTTCCAGGGTCGCGCTGGACAACCTTGTCCTCGAAGTCGGAGACAGTGCTAGACATGATTAGCCTGGGCTTGACGCCGACCGCGACGACGTCCCTCTTTAGGGAGCTGTCCGTGGGGATGCCCTGGAACCTGAGCGGTACCTGGAAATCGTGAGTAGTGACAGTGCTGGGCTTGTACTCGAACTCGAGGTTGAAGGTCGAACCGGCACCGACAGTGATTTTCCACCTGTGAGCAACTTCGTCGTCGTCACCCCTTCCCACCAGTACGGGGTCGAGGGAGTTCATGTCCACGGCAGGTGATCCAGAGTCGGCGAATCCGCTGCCGACGGCCGATCCGAACCTCGCCTTCTTGGGCTCGTGGAAGGTGAAGTCGGGGAACTTGGACATGTCGAGCTGGAGCGACGCGGGGATGGTCCCCTCGTTCTTCAGCGTGACGGGCATTCGAATTTTGTTGCCTATGACGACCTTCTCGAAGTCAAACTTTTCCTCCTCGAAGACGACCTTGGGAACGACTGCCTCGCAAATAATAGGCATTCGCAGCATCTTGCCTCCCCTGACCGAGAGACCCATCGAAATGTCCTCGTACTTTCTGGGCATCGGCGGCTTGATGGTGAGCTTGAACTCGAGGAACTGGCCGGGCGCAATCCTGGCCTTATCGGGCTTGCAGACGATGCCCGTGCCCTCGGGGAAGTTGTCGACCGAAACGACGGCGGGGCTCTTGCCCACGTTCTTCAGCTTGACCGTGTGCTCGGACTCGATGCCGACAGCAAGCATGCCGCAGTCAAGCTCTTGCTGCGCGAACTTGCACCTAGCCTCCTGGATCTGACCTTCGACGCTAAGTTCGACGTCCTCTCCCCCAGGAACGTGGAGGTTGAGAACCTCAGCATTCTTGTAGGCCGGGGAGGGAGTCCACGTGACCTCGACCTCTACCGTACTCCAAGCGGGTATTTCGCCGCGCTCAGGCTTGACCGTGAAGGCGCGGCGAGAAGTCCACAAGAACTCGGCCGGCGCGTTGCCAGGGTTTTCCATGGTGACGATCTCGGACACTGAGGAGTCCAGGGACTGGTCGCTGAAGCTCATCTTCAGTTCCTGCGTGTTGAGCAGAATGGAGACGGGGACGACCTGGGCCAGGATGGTAAATTTGAAGGTGTGCTTCGAGTTGACGATCCACTGCACAGACTTCTTGAACTTGCCCTCGTGGGCCGACTGGAACGTGATGTCGAATCCAGCCGTGGCGCCAGACGGAATGACCTGGGAGGCGGGCACAGAGGCCTCAACCTCGTTGTCGAGCTTGCCCATGGCGACGAGCACGCAGCGGGGTAGGTCATTGGAGACGGCAAAGTTCTTGGCGGTGACAGAGTTCACCACCACTTCGCCGAAGTCGATGACCTTGTGCGACGCGTGCACACCGAGCAGCTCCTGAGACGTAAGCTCCGCCTCGCAGTCACGGACCTCGGCCTGAGTGGTCGGAGCGGGCTTGAACTTCTTGCTAATCAACCTATTCTCGTCGACCGGAAGGCGGGTGACGCCCCCAGCCGGGGTGGTGCCATCCAGAGGACGCTGCAGCCAGAGTCCCTCGTTGGCTTCGGGGAGGGGCAACATGGGCTCCTCCACGTCCCTGTCCATTCCGAGGTCGGGGTTCGAGGGATCGTACTTGGAAGTAGAGCCAAACTTGGCCTGGAACTTCTTCTCCTTCTTCTCGGCCTTTTTCTTGCTGCGTTCCTCTGCTGCCTGAGTCAGGAAGCTATCGTACTTCTTCTTGTGTTCGGCGTTCGCAGCGAGCTTCTGCAAACTAAAAGTTTCTTTTCCCGCCTTCAAGTCCGGCGCCGACCCCGCCTTGCTCTCGTCCCAGGCGGAGGAGGCGAGCAAGTCCATTTCCTCCCACGGCTGGGCACGCGTCCACTTGCCCGTGGCGGTCCTGGCCTTCTTTTCGTCAGCCTTCTCAGACTTGACGAAATTGAAAGTGGGCCTAAAGTCAGCGGGTTGGCTGTTCGGGCCTCCCGTCAGCATCTTCTTGGCGCCTTTGGGAGCGGCTTTGGCCTGGCCCATACAGCGGATGGGGAGCTTGGCGAGGCCTCCAGCGAGCGTGAGGTTCATCACGTTCTTCTTGTCTCCCATCTGGCCAGGCGCGAACGAGACAACACAAGACTGGCTCTGCATCGGCTTGAGCGTGCCAGAGGGCGGCCTAGCCTGAAAGTTGGGGAGTTTGTCAAATTTGTAGGGCAGCGGAAGCTCGGATGTATTCTTGACGGTGAGGAGTATGTCCCTCCTGTCGTAGACCGGGCACTCGCCGAAGCGAAGAATCGACTGCGACAGCTCAACGTTGGGGCGGACTGCCTTTCCGGTGCAGTGGAGCTCGAGCTCGTTTCCTGCCTTGATCTCGGCTCCCTCCACCAAAACCTTGACGGCAAAGTTGCGGGAGGGCTGCTTCTCGGGATCGCCAGCCTGGGCGTTGAAGCCGCTCTTCTTCTTCGAGTAGTTGGGGGAGAACTTGAAGGCGACGGGCAGCTGGGCGAAAGGCTCTATGATGCCCTCGGTGGGGTACACCGTGAGCGTCTTGTATATCGGATTGTCGTCGTCGGTGATGGCGGTGGCGTTGTCGTTACCGTCGGGGACATCGCTGAAGTCGCCACTGCCGCCGTCGGCGCGGTCTAGATCCTCCATCATTCCCTTATCCAACTCAGCCGTGAGCGTGTATGATATGGGTTGAGGGCCGTTGTTGACAAGCATCGCGTCGATCTGCTTCTCCTGGCCGTATATGAGGGGACCGAACTTGAGCAGCTCGCCCAGCGCGCCGCTGTTGTCGGAGTGAACGAGCTCCAGCCTCTGCTCGACGCTCTGGGCCGTAATGTCGAGAATCTTGGGGATGTCCTCGCCCTCGATGTTGACCTCGGCGAGGGCGCGGAAAGGCCCGAGCTCCGTGGCCTCAAAATCGATCGTCACGGTCATTTGGTTGCTGCCGTCCGTGACTACGACGCTCTCGTCGCCCTCCATCCTGCCGTCGCCGTCGAGGTCAATGTGCTTCCTCCCAGCGGCGAGTTTTCCAGAGGAGGGGGTGATCCTGAAAGGGAGCTTCTCGTCCCAAGTGATATTGAAAGAGCCTGTGGTGGTGGTGGTGGTGGTGGTGGTGGTGGTGGAGAGACGGGTGTTTTAAAGGGTGAGGTGTGGGGTGTGAGATGTCGGGTGGGGTTGAAGGGGTGCCGAGGAACGGTTTACTCACCCTCGCGGGTGCCTTTGTTGGTGAGCACAACATGGTGCGAAACGGGAACCTCGGGCACGCAGAAGCCCAAGTTAGCTAGCGATTCGAACATGATGTCCGGACTGGGCACCATGGCCGTCAGGGGAATCTTGATGACGGTGTCGTCACACTTGACCGTGAGGCTGTCTGTGTACTTGGTCGACTTCATAGGGTCGTGGTCATTCGGAAGCTGAAACTCAACCTCCTGCGGGCGGACACGGGGGGGGAGGGGGGGGGCAGTGGGGCGGGGGGGTTAGCTGATTAGTGGGTGTGCGGAATGGGGGAGATAAAAATGCGAGCGAGACTTACAGCAGTGACCCCCAATCCCGGAGCTAAATTACCCGAGGGCTCATAGACCAGAGCAAAATTCTCAGTTGTAGGAGGAACTATGCGCACGCGCTTTACGTGCTTCGATGAATTCTGGATAGAAAAGGTCAGCGCGTAGAGAAGGCCCGGCTTGACGCCATCGAACGTGACCTGCTTGGGAAAGACAGCCAGGCTCCCCTTGGCCGGTGCGGGGGGCAGAGTTGTTGTTTGGGATTTGATTTGCTGCTTCGAACTACGGCTAATCGTCGTCGTGGGGGGCGCCTTAGGGGACCCATCGTCGGAAGAGCTCTCGCTTATTCCGTCGTCGAAGTCCATCCGCAACGGGTTGGATGACTCCTGTTCTTTTGATTTAACTTGGCTGTTGGGGACCCTCTTTGCTCTATCTGCACTGCAGGATTTCAGAGATTTGCACACTTTCAATTTTAGATTTTGATGATGAGCGACCCACCAGTTACTTCGCCCAACAATGTGTCCACCCCTGCGAGATTAACTCGTGCTACCTCCGACACCAACACCCTCCCTCTCAACTTGTTCGGCGATACACACACTCATGATGATGAAAAAGTTGAATCCTCCGCGGAAATTATAAACAGGTTTCTGGTCAAGTGCAGGAAGTACGCGCGCATCCATGCGCGCTTTGCGGAGGGCAAGATGGCCGAGTCGCTGGCCGTTCTTTGTGGAGCGCATGAGAGCGTGCCTACGCTCAGCTTCGAGGAGGGGTCGAAGCTGCTTGCCAGCGCGGGCGTGATCAGCGCGGCCAAGTGGATCCTGAGCAGCGCTCCGAGGGACGAGGTGCTTTTGGGCTTTGCCAGGGAGTCTCGCGGGCCTCGGGCGTTCTTGTCCTCCTCCATGGTTGTCCATCACCCTGTGCACGTGCTGAGCGACGGGGAGGACGGGGAGGATGTGGAGGGGGACTCGCACAGAATCGAGAAGGCCCTGTTGACCACGGCGTGCAGAATGGTCTTGACGGCGGTGAAGGGGTTACGTGTCGCCGTGCAGGAGGGGGGGCGACGGGCGTTGATCGAGGCCCTGGACTACTTTGCCTTTGCGAGGAGATTCCAGGCTGCAGCCTTGACAGCATGGAGGAGGGTCGACAGCGAGCGCCTTGCCGCCAGCATCGTCAACCCTTACTCGCAGACGTTCGCCATGATGATAGCCGCCGCCCGCATGCAGGACCAAGAGACGGAAGGGGCCGCCAAACAGCAATTGTTGAAGATGAGGGCTGCCATGAGAGGGCTGCTGGGCGAGGCCAAGGCCAAGTCTGTTTTGGACGAGGTGGAAGTCGCGGTGAGGTGCACCATGGAGGACGCGTTCGAGAAGGAGGACGAGGCGGCCAGGGCCGAGAAGCTCAATAGGGACGAGAGGAGAGAGGAGCTGCTGGAGGAGCAGAAGGTGAAGGAGAAGGAGAGGGAGGAGGAGGTGAGAGCTGAGAAGGCATGTTTACGAGATATTGACTCGATATTGACGTCCGTTTTCCATACAAATCACTTCACTCGTCACAGGCCAAACTCCAGAAGAAGCAGAGCGATTTCGTCGGAAAGTTCTTGACTAACATGAGCGTCACGAACGAGCGCTTGTGCCACGAAATAATACTGGACCCGACCTACAGAATTCCCGGCTCAAGTCAGGAAGAAGAAGAGGGGAAGGAGGGCTTGGACGGGGAGGACAATAACCCGGCGCTTGAGCACGCGAAGAGAATTCAGGATCAAATGAAGCGTGTCTTCTGGGACGGCTTGGTCGTTTCGCTCACGCCCCCTCTCCAGGAGTCCGCCAAGGACTTCGTCGCCGGCGCCGATGTCCAGGTCAGGTACGGGGCGAACGGCGCGTACTACTCTGCCAGCATAGTCGAGGTGAACGATGAGGGTAGCGACGACGAGGACGACGACGAAAACGGCGAAGCTCTACGAAAGTACTCCTACGACGTCAAGTTCTCGGGGGACAACGTGGTCCACAAAAGGATACCGGTGCATTTGTTCCGAGTCAAGGGTGACCCTATAAATTATAAGCCCTTGCTGAAACTTGTGGACGAGGTGAAGGGGAAGCTCATTGGAATCGCCCCCAAGAAGGGGAGTTACATTGAGGCCATCAACTCCAACATCGACCTCGAACTGATGGAGCAGATGCTCAGCAAGGACGCGTTTACCGGCGGCAGCATGGGTAATCTCATCAACTTCGTGTGCGGACAGATCGTTCATTTCCAGGCTCCCGTGCGTAACAAGAAGACGGGCGAGTGGATCAAAGCGTACATGAACGAAGTCGACGTCGCGATCGGGCAGGGGGCGGAGGGGGGAGGCTTCGTGAGGCTGCTGCCGAAGTTTCTCGAGTGGGTGTTCGTCCGAATAGATGAGACTACCAAGGACATCGCCAACTCTCACATCGAAATGCTTCGGCCGAAGCTGAAGGAGAACGGGAAGGAATACGAGAAGTCCGCTTTCAACGCCAGGTTGGCAGAGGGCAAGCTGCGCCTCGTGAACACGCAGATCTTCTGCAGGGACGCGCTGGGATTCGTGGTGGAGGGCGGTGTGGACGGCGCGGACAAGGCGGTGCTGATGCGGTGCGCCAAGCGAGAGCCAATGGGCTTTGTAAAGTTTCTGGCAGCGGGTTTCGTGGCCCTTTTGAGGAGGCCCGTCAGGCTGGACACCCCGGGGTACGAGACCTACGAGGGCGGCCTGCCTGAAACTCTGCTTTGGGACTGTTCTAAATTGGCCAAGGTCAGGGACGTCATGGACAGCGTGAGTTTAATATCCACCATGGTCGTGCTACTGCGGCAGGTGTTGGCGAGGAACGGTTTCATGGGGGGGGGAGGGGGGGGCGAATTCGACCAAGTTACGAGAGATCTTGGGGTCTTGGTGAAAAGCGGTGGCGTGAGGCTGCCAGATCTCGAGGCGTACATAGTGAAAAGGGCGTGCGAGCTGTGCCCGGGCCTTTCGGAGGAGGAGCAGACGAGCTTGAAGAGCATCATCAGCAGCTCTGCGAGCCCGGACAACGCCGTCTTCAAACTGTACTCCAAGAGAATCGATAAGCTCGTATTCGACTGTTTGGTTCATATGAAGAAGGAGGTCTGGGGCAAGGACGGGGATCAGCTCAACGGAAAGATAATGAGCAGTGGCTTCGGGCTGTTCATTAAAGAAATCGCCGACGTCATGAAGGGTCTGATTTCCGTTTTCCAGCACACCCTTGTCGTCCACAACGAGCACTATACCAAGCTCTGCTTGGAGAGCATAGAGGAGCACATAAAGAAGTCGTCAACGGCGAAGGTGGAGGAGAAGACGGAGGAGAAGACGGAGGCTTAAGTTTGAATTTTAAATGTATTTCATGTCTTTTATTGATCTTAATTTATTTATGCCGCTTGCTGGTCTACAGAAATCTCCACAGTGGTTGATTTCGGGGGGAGACTTGTGATACTGCCATCGTCGTCTGTTTTCTTCGTAACGACGCTTTCCTCCTCGGCGACTGCAGTCCCCTTAAGTAGCTCCTTCAGGGCCTTGAGAATCATCGAGTCATCGTACAACGTGTGTTTCTTGTAACTCCTGGACGTGTCCTCCAGCCTGTTATAATTGCTCATGAACGCTCTGGCCTCGATTTCAACTTCCTCAAGGTCGTCGTAAATGGAGTCAAAGAATTCGAGGAACTCGTCGCACAAGCTCGCAAGTTCCTTGGCTTTCTTCTTTCTGCGACAATAGTTGTTAAAAACGTGTAGCGATAATAGTGGCGTCGATGTCTAGACGCATTCGCAGCTCCTCACCTTCTCCTCGCCTGCTTTAGTGATTTAGAAAGCGGCCCGAGCTCCTTCTGCTCCACCGTCCGTGCCCTATCCTCCACAATCTCCCAGGTTTGGGCCATGCCTGCCCACTGAGCTTCTGTGAAACAATCCTTATACTTCAAAACCTCCTCCCTCGAGCAGTTAGCGAGGCCCTCCGACCCCGACCGAGAGAGCCAGTTCCACGAATTGTCGTTCACGGTCAATTTCACCTTATCATGCTGTCGAGAGCCGAGGAGCGGGCGAAGGGGCAAGTTGGTCAGTTGTCAAGTTTGTAGGAATGGTTTAGTGATTAATTTGGGAAAAGAAGCTCACCTCCTTCTGGAGCTCAAATATCACTGAATCCAACTCCTGTATCACGTTCTTGGACTCGAAGCCCACAAAGCCTACGAGCTTTTTAAACTCGGCTTGCTTCTTGAGGATCTCCAACTCGGCTTTCTTTTTCTGCTTCGTTGTCATTCTGTGTGGGGGGGAGAGGGGGGGATTGGAGGGGAGGTTTGTTAGCAAAAAAATTGAGAGAGCTGAGGGGTGGATTGGAGGAGGTTGATCAAGTTGCTCACCGTCTACCGGAGTTGTCGAGGCCTGCCTTGGCTCTTTCCGCCGCAGACATTTCATCCCGGTCGAAGCCCGCTCCTGCTTGAGACGGGAGCATGTTTGGTTAAGCGGTGAGAAAAGGTTGTTCTAAGGGATACTAGGGCCGGGACGGGCCGTTTCTGCGGATTTAGAGGCTGAAGGGGAGGGGAGGGTTGCTGTTGGTTTTCTATCCAACTCGTATGCTTTGATAATTTGACTCCAGGGCAATGATTTCACAGAGCTTAAAAATTCAACGGTCTGTCCCTTTTTCTCTCCTCTCGTTGGGATTAAAAGTTTTCAAAGATTTTCATCCGGGCGTTTGATAACTAAGACGCGCTCGTACATTTTGTTTGCTTCCGTTCGTTTACTTAGTAAAATTATTTGAGTAATATCATGTCGACCGCGGATAACAGTAACCCAAGGCCCGGCTCTGGCAAGCATTCGTCTCACGGCAAGCGGAAGCAAACCCACCACAAAAAGAAACGGTACACTACCGCTGAAGTGGCGAACCCTTTGGAAGGGGTCTATAAGGGAGACATGCATGAGGGCCTCCGCCACGGTGAAGGCAGTCTACTTTTCGTTAATGGCGACACATATGAAGGCGAATTTTTCAGGGGCATGAGGCATGGTCAGGGCGTTGCGAAGTTCAAGGCGGGGCCGCATAGCTTTAGGATCTATGAGGGACAGTGGAAGAGGAGCATGAGGTGAGAACTGAAGGAGGGAGAGGGAGATTTTTAGACGAGGAAGGCTAACTAACAAACACATTTTGCTTTGCTGCAGGGACGGCGAGGGCACCGAAACTTGGCCGAACGGCGACGTTTACTCTGGGGAGTGGAAACAGGACAAGTTCAATGGGATTGGGGTGCTCAAGTCTGGCAGCAGCAAGTATGCGGGTGGCTTCAAGGACGGAAAGAAGGAGGGGTATGGATGCCAGGTCTTCAACAACGGTAGCTTCTACGAGGGAGAGTTCAAAAATAACAGAATGGACGGCTGGGGGGAGTATGTGCTGGCTGACGACAGCCGTTACGAGGGGAGTTGGAAGGATGGCCTCAAGTCAGGGCTGGGCGTCATGACCATGACAGCGGGCGAAAAGTTCGACGGTAATTGGGAGAAGGGGAAGAGGCACGGCGACGGAATCTACCGCTGGAATAACGGAAAGACGAGGCAGGGCGAGTGGGCGCACGACAAACTCTTACAGTGGACGCACGCGGAGACCTTCGGAGCCTCTGTTCACTATCACAGGGGCAGGCCTGCGCATTTGAAGGGGAAGGGGAACGTGGCCAAGATCAAGCAGCTGAGAGAGGATGCACTCTTCAAGGCTGCCAGCACGCGGCACCAGGAGGTTGAGCTTTCGAGTGGGGCGACCAAGGTGCAAATGAGGCTACGCAGAGGAGACGCCGCTGTTGTGAAGCAAGCAGAGGGGGGGAAAGGGTGATCATGTGTGTTTTTAAATGTAAGACTGTGTGTATTTCTTTTGATTTTGTTCGTCAGAGCGTCACATTGAGTCTTGAGCATAGATCATTCATCACCTCGTCCACCTTCGCAGCAATCACAAGCTCTGCCTTGTCATCGTATGGAGTATTTTGTAAGTTGACGACTACGAACTTCTTCGCGCGAAGGGGCAGCTGCCCTGCAGGGATGATGCGAAGGGAAGTGCCCAAGGCCAGTACCAAATCAGCCTCGTCGCATTTGTCCTCGGCGAGTCCGAAATCCTGTGGCGAGGCGATAGATACGGAGCAACGGAGGGCGGAGGAGCAAAGGGTTAAAATTAAGAGCAACGAAGCGATGACGTTAAAAATATTTTTGCAAAGAGCAAATCTCACCTCCTCAGGCAGTTCGTCC
This sequence comes from Triparma verrucosa, assembly GCA_030267905.1. Taxonomy (NCBI): domain Eukaryota; class Bolidophyceae; order Parmales; family Triparmaceae; genus Triparma; species Triparma verrucosa. Next base: position 38,099 of record BRXX01000368.1, read on the forward strand.
TCCCAATCTAGAATCGTGTCGCGCAGCGCGCCTTCACAGCCCGGTTGCTCGCACGTGCGGCCGGTTTTTCTAAAGGACACGCCCCCAATGTCAAAGTCCCGAAAATATTCGTAACCGCATTTCTCGCATTTTTCCGTGAAGCAATCGCCGTGCAGGATCGACAACTTATTGCGAGGCACGCCGCTACGCAGGTGCAGGCCGTCAACGTTCTGCGTAATTATGTAATCTATATGGTTGAGTTGAACCAACTTGGCGAGGGCCATGTGGGTTGGGGTCGGAGGAACCACTTGAAAAAGATCCGAGGGGGGCGGGGTGGTGGCGGCGGTGGTGGCAATGGTGGTGGCTGAGGCAGTTGAAGGGAGAGGGGAGGTAGAGCTGTCATCGGTTGTGTCAACTGTCACTAAGCTTCCAGGCTCATCACTCGCAGCAGGGGTCTTTTGCTTCTTGGCATCCGCTTTTGATGAAGACCCCTTCTTTCTTTTCGCCCTTTCCTTTTCAGCTTTCGCCTTCTCCTCCAACGTCCAGATGCCCTTCGGACCGCGGAAGTCAGGGATGCCCGCTGATGTTGAGATACCAGCACCGGTGAGAACAACCACCGACTTTGACGACACAAGCAACTTGTGCAGCCTGTCCAGCTTCGACTCCAAAACCCGAGAGCTGTCGAACCGCTCCGTCAAACCGACCACGCCCTTATTCTTGTACTCAGAAAGACGCGCGGCATAGCCGCCAGAGCCGCTCATCGAGTTCAGGAGTGATTGAGATATAAATAAATGGTACCTCTATTATCTTCCGCTTTACTTGACAGGGAACTTGTCACACTTCCGCGTCGACAGTGATAGCAAATTATTATTATACGGATAGAAGATAGACAGGATGTTTTAAACAAGCAGCACAATGACTAGGACGCTCACAGCGGCAAAAAACAGCTGGAAAGTTTGTATAAATTTCCCAGAGAAATTTATCTCAAGACTGAGGTATTTTTGTGGTCAATGATGTTCATATTATTCATTTTTACACATCTCAACGATTATTTACTGAATTGATTTTATGAGAAAAGTCCATTTTGGCCATTTTTCAAAAATAGATTTTCATGTTTCAAAGTGTTATATACAATATAAGTTCCATATTTGCAATAATGAATACATTTAATTAGCTATGAGAACACTTATGGGCCATATTAGAGCCTATTTTGTCCATATTTTTTTGTTTTTTGGGGTCAAACTTCGAATCCTTTATATCCTTTTAAATTGCATATTATTCCTCTTAGAGGTCTTAAAGTGAAGAATATGACCAAATTTGTCGATAATTTGTGTTGAAAGCTGCGCATTTCTGCTGTCAAAATTCTTAAATTTGGAGAGGCTTTAATAGATCTCCTAACCCTGCTCACCCAAGCCTGTGCCCTTATTCAGCTTCGACGCCAGTCGTGTAACTGGACCACCCTGCATTGTCGTAGGTGAGGCCGCCGCTGGAAAAGCCTTCGACGGCCAGAACAGCGAGGGTCAGCAGAATGCCGATAGTTGTGTTGTAAACTCCATTTGTCGCGTGCACGCCCATGACGTTCACGGGCATGTGGATCTCCTCTTGGTAGCCGATGAGGTCGTCGGCCGTCTTCAGAACCCTCTTGGAGTGTTCTAGCTTCACGCTCAATTCTGTGAGTTGCTGGAACGTCTGTGGTTTGGGAGTGTTTTTGCGGAACGGGCTCAGGAGCGGCATCACCACAGCGGGCGGGCCTTTCATGCCCATGCCTCCTGAGGCCGGTCCCTTCATCCCCTCCTGCCCCCGCCCCTGCCCCTGCCCCTTCTCCTCTCCTTCCTCTGGCGCCAGCCGCTCGTCCAAGCTCCTGCCCCTCCCAGCTGACCTCAAGCCCTTCTTTTGGCTCTCCTCGTGCAGAGCGTTGTCGGACAAAGTCTGGTCGATTGCGAAGATCTCGTTCTTGAGGATCATGCGATGTATCGTCACCATCTCCTGAAGCTTCGTCGCCTCGCTGACGGCTGTGAGGACGCAAATTGTGATCAGGAAGACGGTGAAGCAAAGGTAGGTGATGGTGATGCTGCTGTGCTTCTGGTTGCTCCAGAAAAGTAGGTTCAGGGCGATCATGGCGAAAACAGACCACATGAAGAGGACTCCGATGTAGGCCTGAACACGTGAGTAGTAGCCCGAGCCAAAAGCCTTGACGGCACGGCGGGCGAGCACCCAAGAGAAGGCGTTTGCGCCCTCACGGAGATCAATGTACACACGAAGGTTTTCTATACCAGGGCTGTCCAACGAGGTGAGCATGGAGCGGATTGGCTCCATGGACCCCTCCTCCATCTTTGTGGTGTCTTCCTCTAACAGCTCCTCCGTGGGGGGGTCCAAGGGAGTCTCTTGCGCGTACACTTTCCCCAAGGCCTTCTTAGCCTCCTTCGCCTTCTTCTCCGCCTGAGATGTGATTTCAAAGTTAGATCCCCTTATAATGATGAAGACGAATAGCGCATTTGCCTCATCTCACCTCCTTTTTCGCTGCTTTCTCCAGTTCTGCATCCTTCTTCTCGCCCTTGCTATCCTTCTTCGTTAGGAACTCTTCAAGCCTCACCCCCGGGAAGGTTGTCATTCGACCTAGCAGCTTCATGGTTGCCCTGCGTCGCATGAAATCGTGCACGGCAATGTATCCGAACAAAAATAGCTGGGCGAAGAAGAAAAATCGGCTGATGAAGAGTCCAGCGTGGCAGGCCTTTTGCCAGTGGGTTTCTCCAAAGGCCCACTGGCCTTTAGAGAGCCTCAGGATGTTGGGCGTCAACGATGTAAGAAGAGGCGCAAAATTGGCAATTTTGGCGTTGAAGCCAAACGGAATTTCGTTTCCGAAACACTTTCTGACGTACTGGTGCACGATGAAGGCAGCGGAGACCTCGTCGTCTTCGTTGTGGCCGTTATCGGCCTTGAATTCCTCGTGGCAATCATATTTTCTTAAAAACTGCGCAGCTTCCTTGCTCTGCAGTTTGAAGCTAGGGGCTCCGAGGTGAACGTCAATCAGCTCCTGCGCCAACTTCAGCTGCAACATGACAAGGTGTTGGATGTGTTAGTGTGGTGACTGACGCAACTGCTTCTCTCTCCCCTGCTTCCGTCTCACCTCCTCCTCAACCAAACCCTGGTGCTCCAAGGGAAACCTCCATCCAGCTCCAATGAGCTTTCTGGTCTGATGCGCATCCGTCCAATCAGGAGCCGGTGCCCTTACCCCTTCGAGCTCCTCGTCGGAATAGTAGGCGTACTTGATGGATAGGATCATGTTCCTGCACAGGAAAGTCATGATGGCGAGGATGCCCTCCCAGAGGTCGATCCCCACCTCATCGGAGTAAAGGAGGACACTCCAAAACGATAACTGTACAATGTAGAGTATGGGGATAAAAACTATCCACCAGAAAATAATAATACCCGGGTTTCCCTTCTGATAGGACTTGTCAATGGGAAGGAACAGGCGGTGGTTGATCAGATGGTAGGCGCGCTCGGGGCCCTCCATTAAGACTGCAAATAACGGGGAAAAGATTACAGGGGGGAGAGTCTCGTAGGCCATGGACGTGAAAAACTCCTTCTTGTTGAACTTATTTTGGAGGTGCATGTCTCCGCTCTCGTCCTCCAAGTGCTTACGGACGCTGAGGGGGTGGCGACGAGAGAGGTTAGAAAATGTTTCGAAGTATCGGCGATGAGCGCCGTGATCCCGTAATCGAAGTGTAGTGTAACATCACGTGGATATTCTCAGTCGCTTCGTCCGAAGGAAATCAGAGATTCACCACGCACCTTGTCGCCCCCGAGAGGTTCTTCAGGAGTTTCTTCGTCTCCTCGTCCTCTTCCTGCCTGCTCTTTCTCCTCAAGGTCACGCTGCGAGTTGGTCGCGCCGTTGTGAATCCTGCCTTTTTGTAATCATCGCCCCCCCCATCATCTTCATTTGCCCCCATTTCAGCAGCACTGCCCCCTTGACCTAGCCCTGCCCTGGTCACCTCCATGGTCGCACCAACTAAACCTTGCTGATTGGTAGATCGTCTTTTCACGACCACGTACACCTTCTCATTCATCTCGGGTTGATCGATGTTCACCTCCAGGGGCTCAAGTTTGGGGCGTGACTTTTTTGGTTGTCCTTTTAAAATGGGTGAGCCGGTTGGTGGTGTTTAATAATGGCCCCGATGCGCTTGGGAAAGGGGAGTAGAGAGCTTCCTACAACGGGGACTCACCATCTTTCTCTTCTCCGGGCTTGGAGTCGGGAACATTGCCCCCCGTTCCGCGTGCAAATGCTGCTTGCACGTTCATAGATAATCTTTGGGATAAAAATTGCGGGAACCTTCCAGAAATTTGGAATTTGTGGTCTCTCAGGTGATGGTTGGACTCATGCCCTCGAAACTCGACATGAAATAATAGTGTCTGAACTAATAACATAGGCTCATTTTAGCACAAAACCCAACGTTAATTTTTTTATTTTAAAGCCTGTCTTTTCCCGTCGTTGAAATATATTTTGTTTCTAAGGATCTCTTCGTTCTTCTTTCTTTTTCTCGAACGGAACGATCCAATTGACGAATTAACGCCAGTTTCCCACATTTCACTAGGCTTATTTTTTTGGGGGGCACGAGCAACCACCCCCGCATTATCACCACCCCGCACGCACGACAATCGCACACTCACACATTCACACATTCACACATTCACACAGAAACTTCTCCCACCTTCCCACCCCTTCCGAACCAAAATTCAACATTACCACCAAAATCTACTTCCTGAAGCCCATCATGGGACGCTTATGGAAGTCCCCGATGTGGCTCAAAGTCCTGACGGTGTCGGCCTTGTCCTGCTCAAGGGCCTCCGCGAGCATGACGGCGCACTTGATATTTGTGACCAGACTGCTTCCGAAGTCGACGCTCGCCCTCCTCAAAATGTAGCCACTAGTGATCTCGTCCTTCCTGCTGGTTCCCTCGGGCACGTTGATGGTCATGTCGATCTGGCCGTCCTTGATCATCTTGAGGGCTCCGGCGCTCTTGTCATCGTCCTCGTTCTCGGGCTTCGCGACCTCAATGATCTTGACTCCCTGGGACTTGTAGTACTGGGCGGTTCCGGGGGTTCCGTAGAGGTTGTACCCGAGCCTGCCCAGGATCTGGGCGGCATCGAGGAACTCTGACCTGTTCACATCGGCGGCGATACTGAGCAAAACGTTCATCGACTTGGCGGGGAGCTTGAAGCCGGTAGAGAGGAGACTCTTCAAGAAGGCGTCGTGGGCATTGACTCCGAAGCAGGCAACCTCGCCGGTGGAACTCATCTCGACGCCGAGCTTGGGGTCGGCTCCGCGGAGACGCGTGAAGGAGAACATCGGGGCCTTGACGCAGACGTAGTCGATGTCGAGGAGGCTAATCCTGTAGGGCTTCACCTTCATGCCGCACATGACCTGGGTGGCCAGCGAAATGAAGTTGGCGTTGAGAGTCTTGGAGACGAAGGGGAAGGTGCGGCTAGCACGGAGGTTGCACTCGATGACCTGCACGTTGTTGCCTTTGGCCATGAACTGGATGTTGAAGGGCCCGGTGATCTTGAGGCTCTTGGCGATCATGGCCGCGTACTTCTTGATGTGCCTGATGGTCTTGACGTAAAGTTTCTGGGCGGGGAGGATGACGGTGGCGTCACCGGAGTGCACGCCCGCATTCTCTAGGTGCTCCCCGATGGCGTAATTGAGGACATCACCGTCCTGGGCGACTCCGTCGAACTCGATCTCCTTGGCATTGAGGATGAACTTGGTGACAACAACGGGCTTGTCTCCAGCGACTTCGGCAGCCTGGCTCAAAAAGTTGGTCAACTGGTTATCGTCCATGCAGACGCGCATGGCAGCTCCGGAGAGGACGAAGGAGGGGCGCACGAGGACGGGGAAACCGACCTTTTTGGCGAATGAGATGGCCTCCTTCGTGGTCTTGAGGACGCTCCACTTAGGCTGGTCGATGTCGAGCTCGTCGAGCATGTCGGAAAAGACCTCGCGGTCCTCGGCGCGGTCGATGTCCTTGGCCTGGGTGCCCATGATGGTGACGCCGTTGTCACTCAAGGGGGTGGAAAGGTTGTTCGGGATCTGTCCGCCGACGGACACGATGACTCCCCCGGCGCCCTCAGCCTGGTAAATGTCGAGGACCCTCTCAAGAGAGAGCTCCTCGAAGTAGAGCCTGTCGCTCTCGTCGTAGTCGGTAGAAACAGTCTCGGGGTTGTAGTTGATCACGATAGCCTTGTAGCCATCCTTCCTGAGCTGCCTCACGGCAGAAACGGCGCACCAATCGAACTCGACGGAGGATCCGATGCAATAGGCTCCGCAGCCGAGGACAATGGCGCCCTTGGCCTTTAATTCGCGCTCGTCCAATGCGGGGGCGGTTTCGACGTCGTTCTCGCTTCCAGCGTAAGTGACATAAAGGTAGTTCGTCTGGGCGGGGAACTCGGCGGCGAGGGTGTCGATCTGCTTCACGACGGGCCTGATGTTGAGCGCGAGGCGGGCGTTCCTGACGGCGATCTCGTCACTGCCGATGTACTTGGCAATCTGGCGATCGGAGAAGCCGTTCACCTTGAGGGCCCTGATCGAGGAGGGCTGGGCGGTGAGCGCAGGCAGTCCCTTGATCTTGGAGCAGGCCGCCTTCATGTTGGAGATGTTCTTGAGCTTGGAAAGGAACCACTTGTCGATCTTGGTGAGGTCGTGGACCTTATCGACAGTGTAGCCGCGCTCGAAGGCGGTCTGGACGGCGAAGAGGCGGGTGTCGGTAGCCTTGGTCATCTGCGTTTCGAGGGGGATCTTGTCGTCGATGAGGTTGGAGGACTCTCCCTCAATTCCCGGGAGGGCCTGGTTGATCATCCTGCAAGCCTTCTGCATGACCTCCTCGAAGTTCCTGCCGATGGCCATGACCTCTCCCACGGAAAGCATGGACGAGCCGAGCTCCTTGCCGACGCGGTTGAACTTCTTGAGGTCCCATCGGGGCATCTTGAGGACGCAGTAATCGAGGGAGGGCTCGAAGCAGGCCGTCGTGGTCTTGGTGACGGAGTTGCGGATGGAGACGAGGTCCTTCCCGAGGGAAAGCTTGGTGGCGACGTACGCAAGGGGGTAGCCGGTGGCCTTGGACGCGAGGGCGGAGGAACGGGAGAGACGGGCGTTGACCTCGATGATGCAGTACTGCATGCTGTTAGGGTTGAGGGCGTACTGGATGTTGCACTCTCCGACGATGCCGAGGTGACGGACGACCTTGATGGCGGTACGGCGAAGCATGAAGTACTCGGCGTTGGAGAGGGTCTGGGAGGGGGCGACGACGATGGAGTCTCCGGTGTGGATTCCGAGGGGGTCGAAGTTCTCCATGTTACAGACGGTGACGCAGTTGTCACGGCAGTCACGGACGACCTCGTATTCGAGCTCCTTCCAGCCCCTGAGGTCCTGGTCGATGAGAATCTGGTCGGAGGTGACGAAGGCCTTCTTCGCGAGGGCGATGAGCTCCTCGTCGTTGGCGGCGAATCCGGATCCGAGACCTCCGAGGGCGAAGGCGGCGCGGATGAGGACGGGGTAGCCGATCTTGTTGGCGGCAACCTTGGCCTCCTCGAGGTTGACGGCGGGGTAAGACAGGGCGATGGTCTCGTCGATCTCCTTGAGCTTCTCGGCGAAGATTTCTCGGTCCTCAGTGGCCTCGATGACCGGGATCTGGGTTCCGAGGACCTTGACGTTCTCCCTCTCGAGGTCCCCGTTGTTGAAGAGCTCGATTCCTACGTTGAGAGCAGTCTGGCCGCCCATGGAGACGATGATGCCGTCGGGCCTCTCCTTCTTGATCACCTCGAGGACCTGGGCGGCGCGGATGGGAAGGAAGTAGACGCGGTCAGCCCCGGTCGCAGAGGGCGAGGTCTGCACGGTGGCGATATTGGGGTTGATGAGGACGGTCTCGATGCCCTCCTCCTTGAGGGCCTTGATGCACTGGGATCCAGAGTAATCGAACTCTCCGGCCTGGCCGATGGAGAGGCCACCCGAACCGATGAGAAGGACTTTCTTGTAGATGTTCCTGTCGTACTGCATGGGGTTAAGGAGCGTGAGGCGCTCGACTTCTCCCTTGACGTTGCCAATGAACTTCTCGAAGAGGAAGGCGGTGTCCATGGGACCTCCGGAGGCCTCGGGGTGGAACTGGACCGAGAAGAAGGGCTTGTGGGTGTGGATGACTCCCTCGTTGGTGAGGTCGTTCGCGTTGAGGAAGAAGGGCTTGAAGGTGTCGGGGAGGGAGTCGGTGTCGACGGCGAAACCGTGGTTCTGGGGGGTGATATAGCAGCGGGACGTTCGGAGGTCAATGCAGGGCTGGTTCATTCCACGGTTTCCGTACTTCATCTTGTAAGTCTTGGCGCCGGCCGCGAGGGACAGGAGCTGGTTTCCGAGGCAAATTCCGAAGATGGGCTTCGCAGGCTCGAGGCCCATGGCGTACTGGACCGACTTGACCGTCTTGCCCATGAGGGTGGGGTCGCCGGGCCCGTTACTCAAGAAGAGGCCGTCCCACTCAATATTATCCTCGTTCTTCTCGAGGTCGTAGTCAAAGGGGACGACCGTGAGCTGCACCTTGTGGTCGTTGACGAAGTAGCGAATTATGTTGAATTTCATGCCGCAGTCGTACGCAATGATCTTGGGAGACTGGCCGGCGCCGTAGACCTTGGTGGTCTTCGTGGAGACCTCCTCCACGAGGTTGCGCTTGTTGGGGTCGGAGAACTTGATGGCGGGGAGGCCGTCGAGCTCGACGCGCCCGAGGAACGCGCCGGCGTCCCTGATCTTCTTGGTCAGGCACCTCGTGTCGATGCCGTAAAGGGCCGGCACGCCAGCCTTCTTGAGCCAGTCAGAAAGGGAGCGAGTCGCGGTCCAGTGGGAGTGCTCGAAGGAGTACGAGGAGACGATCAGGCCGGCAATGTGCACCTCGTTGGACTCGAAGTACTTGGGCAGGCCGTGGGCGTCTTTCTCGTTATCGTCAGGGACACCGTAGTTGCCGATGAGGGGGAAAGTCAGGACCAGGATCTGGCCCCTGTAACTGTAGGGGTGAGGGGGGGGATTGAGGGGGGTCGATTGTTAGTAGGTTGGTGGGCGGTGCGGTGGGGGGGGTGGGGAGGAGGACTACAGGACTCCTCTTCACTTACCTCGGATCGGTGAGGGCTTCAGGGTAGCCGACCATGCCGGTGTTAAACACAACCTCGCCGGCCATGTTCTTGTCCGCGCCGAAGGAATAGCCACGGTAAGAGGTGTTATCCGAAAGGTGAAGGGTTCCGGGCGAGCCCTTGAAGGAAAGGCATTCATCAGAGGAGCTGACGGGGGGAGGAGAAAGAGAGGGAAGGGTTAGGGTCGTCGAGGTGTAAATAGGTAGGAACAGCGGCGGAATTTAGGGACGCAGGTTAGGCGAGGGCCGGGAACTCAAGATAAAGGGCAGCGCTGCAACCAAGAAAGGCGCGATATGCGCGAACAAGGGTAGCAACATCAGGGTGAAACCCGCTGCCATCCACACCGTCAATGCCGCCTTTCCTTGGTTTTATCCTTTCGCACTTACTCGTCGACCTCCATGGATCCGGGAATGGGCGAGACGGAACGCTTTACAGACTTGTTGGCTCCGGGAGTACCCGAAGAGGAGCTGCGCTTGGACACCATCTTTAATGTCCTTGTTGCCGATGAAGGCAGTGGAGGGAGGCCATCCAAATTCCCAGAGTACTTATAGCAGAGAATTTAGGTGCGTAGCTGGTCGTTGCTTTATCGTCGGGTCGGATTCGGATTCGGTTGGAGGTGACTCGGCACATAAAGGTAGCGGTTGCTGAAATTATCCGCGCGTGGTGGCGTCGTAAATACTTCTTTTTTGGGTTGCAGTGGTTTTGAGACCGAGGGACCACCAACCCTTGCCCGACCCGAGCAAGGCTGATTGAGGACCAATCTCACGCTCGCTCGCAATTCCAAAACGCACGCCCCCTTTCTCCGCAAACAGTCACAGTTGGTTAGAATGTCGGCCATCAAGAGCAATAAAAATGTGGCGGTGGGGATTCACGTGGGAGGAAGTTACACAAGGTTGAGTACCGCTGCGTTCGTGCTGAGTACTGCCGGCAACGCCTTCAACGTCACGCCGTCGGTGATCTCCAACTCCCTGGGCTCTCGCTCGACGCCCTCCATCGTCACCGACGACGCCAACACCGAGGGCGCGGTGGTCATCGGCGAAGCCGCCAAGAAGAATGCCATGAGGGAGGGTAGCAACGCGGACAATAAGGGGGAGGTCGTGAAGGGCCGAAGCTTCGTGAAGAAACTCGCGGAGGGGGACAACTCCGACTCCCTGCACTTCTTCGGGCATTTGAAGGAGCTCGCCGCAGAGGCCAGCGGGGTGGGAATGAAGGGAGCGGACCGCCTCAAGTGCGTCCTCGCCGTCCCCGTTGGCGCCACCCAGGAAGAGATCGACCGCCTCGTCACCGCGGCCGGCGCCGGCTTCAACAAGCCCACTAGCTTCGTCGGGGTTCTGTCCGAGCCTGCCGCCGTCTGCGTGGCCCACGGACTGACCGGCAGCCACACCAACTCTCACAACCCGGAATGGAGTAATGCACTCGTGGTGGACTGGACGGCCTCCGGTCTCACCGCGACACTAGTCAAGAGAGTAGGTGAGTGCGTTTGAGTGCGAGCACTTTTGAGTGAAGCGACGGAGAGCCCCCACGTGATATTACATTAAGATGCGAGTGCGAGGACGAAGACAGCCGCAACAAATTCTAACCGAAACAACCTTTGCAGGATCGAGCGACCTCATCCAACTGGGAGCCTCAAAGACAGACAATTCTGTCAACGCCGAGACCCTCGTCGACCTGATGATGGGACACTGCGCAACAATGTTCAAGAGGAAGACCGGTGGAGACGTCTGGGAGAGCAAGAAGGCGATCGCCAAGCTCAGAACCGCCTGCGAGACAGCGGTCCGGACCTTAGACAGGGGCGCGAGCGCGACCGTAGAGGCCGACGGTCTCGTCGACGGCATGGACTTGAGAGTGCCCGTCAGTAAGCCCAGGTGGGAAATGCTGTCCGGCAGCGTCGTCGCCAAGGGGAAGGAGCTCATTTCGAGCGTCTCCGAGGGCGTCAACGTCGACGTCGTCCTGATGAGCGGCAGCGTCTGCGCCATGCCCAGCGTCAAGGCCATGGTGGATGGTTTGTTCGAGGGCGCGTGGACGGGGCTTGGCAATGTCGCGTGCGAGGAGGCTGTGACGGTGGGCTGCGCCGTGCAGGCGTGCCTGATGGTAGAGGCGGGAATCGAGGAAAGTGGGGCCGGGAAGGAACAGAATATTGTTGTTGAAGTCGTCGACGAGGTCAAGATCGGTCTAGCCAAGGTGAGGCAGGGAAGGGGGGGAATTTTATGAGGACATAGTCGTTTTGTTTTCAACTTGTATTGTCGCCGTTTCTAACGCCGACAATATAACCTTTTCTTGCTCTTCTTCGCAGGTTGTCGGCGACGCCGTCGACGAGAACTCGATCAAGGTCGTGGTCCGAAACGGCACCGCTGTGGGAGTCGAAGTGGCAGGGTTCCTGGCAGGCATCAGCAAGGGAGACACCGCGGCCGTGGTCGACATGAACGACGGAAACAAGGTCCTCGTCAAGATCGAAGACTGTGACGAGGGAGAGCTCAAGGTCGGCATTAGATTGGGAAAGGAGGGAGGACTCGTCGTGAGGGTAGGGGACGGGGAGATCGCTTGTTAAAAATGTGTATGTAGAGCTGTTCTTTTTTGGAATAATTGAAGAGGTTTATTTTTGTTGTTGTTTTTGTTGTTGTGTGTTGTTGTTCAATCTCTGCCCCCCGTACTTCCCAACCCTGTAACCCCCCACCCTTCAATCCCTCCACTCCTCTTGCCTCAGTTCGTCGAGGTCGCGTGTCTTGCTCCCTGGACTCTCAGACACCTACTTCTTCGTCTGTCCGGGCGATATCTCCTTGTAGCTGGGAGCGAGCAATCACCTTGAGGCGGGCGTCTTTCTCGTCGACTTTCACCTCCGACATATGGACCAGCACCACCTCGTCCAAGCCGTAGCTGAAAGGAATATCGGTGTAGTCCTCGACGATGCTCTTGAATGTTGACATCTCGTCGGCGTCGGAGCGCTCGGTGAAGAAGACGATCCGCGACTTGAACCGGTGGCCAAAATTTTCCTGCAGTAGCCACCCGTAGTGGTCCACCTGACCGCGCGCTTCTCGCGATTTGTTAGGGTCGAGCCGCTTGAACTCGTCGAACCAGCCAGTGGTAAAGTTTACGTTGTCGACATAACAGTCCTTGGAACCCCTGCAGAGGTGGAAATCATTATCGTCATCATCGGAGGCGCGCATCTTGCACTGCACGATCTTCTCGGCCAGAACGACTGTCTTAACGGCTGCTCGGTCCACGCGGAAGCCAAGCTTGTTAAGCTCCTCTTCAAGCTCTTTGACACGGCGGTCCGTCGCAGCCTCACGTCGCTGAAGGCGCTTCGCCAGAGTCTCGCGCTTGCGGCGCTTGGCGGGGGGGGAGGGGTCGTCATCGCTCGACTCCTCTTCCTCTGCCTCGCTGATGGACGCTGGCAGAGTGTTGGTTGGGTGGTTTTTCTTGAGGTGACTGATGACGTCCTCACGCCACGTTAGGGTTGTACCCTTACATTCACATTTACGTTTACATTTACATGTACCCTTACATTTACATTTACCCTTGTTACATTTATTACAGTTAAGGCTGATGCTGGACCGTGTGAGAGTGCCGTAGACTTCACTAGTGACCTCCAACGGTCCGTACACGAAATCCACGTCGTAGACCTTAGTTTTGTCGGGGTTGCTCGGCGTCCACTTAGGCCACGTTTCTTTGATAGTAATGTTGGATTCTCCTGTTACTTTTACAAGCGCAACCTCAGCTTTTTTCACGGGTCCATCATGATCCAAGATGATGACGTATCCTCCTATTTTGCGAGTTTTGCCGCCTGTCAAGCAAACGACTCTGTTCGCGAGTCCCTGTTTCATGTGTTCCCCCTTTGAACTTCTGTATAGTTGTGACATGCCTGCGAGATGAGTGGGTAAGATGAGTTGTGAATTTCTTGTTTTGACACGAGATTGAGAACATTTGCTACAGGATGACAAAAAGGATCCGAGAGGGAAATAAGTTCATCCGCAGTGAAGTTTCTTTGGACAGACGTTTCCGAAAAAGATTGCTCGGAAGCCAGCGGGCCGTATTTATAGGCTGCAGGGGACGATTTTGTAAAACTGCCACCGCTATATGGTCCCGCGGGGACACCTTTTTCACAAAATATGTTATTACGAACGTCTCCGGGACCTTAGGGGTTATTTTTGTGCGTGGGATGCTTTTAATTATATCTTACAGTTTTGATCGTTTGCATCTGACATCGTATTTGGAACTTTTGAGAAAACAATAATGGCACAAAATTCTCCTGGGTTTGGGGAAGTTGGTGAAAGAAGGTTATCAAATTGTATTGATATTCGTCGTTAACCATTGATAATTAATAAACCACGCGGTCTGTTCCTATCTATATACACTCGGATTAATATTCTAAGATTACGGCTTTCCCTCTACATACTCTCTAACAGCTTAAATACCTCCGTTCCCTCCGGCCCCCTGATTCCCCTCCTCCATTTCCCCCTTCCTTCCCTCGTAATCTACCCTCCCCCTCCCCAACACACTAGCTTGGCCATTCACCCCTTCTAATGCCCCTCCTCCCGATTCTCCCGAAGGGCCCTCTCGCCCCTCCCCCCTTAGGACCTCTCCCAACTCCCGCCCCTCCCTCCCCCTCCCGTCCCCCTAAACCATCTAAACCCAAAGGCCTACCCCGCGGTAAACCCTTCACATCATCCTACCAACCTCCGAGCAAGTCGGAGAAGGATAAGCAAGTCACGTCGATGCTGAGCGCTTTTCACGAGAGGGTTAGTAGAGTCTTTCAGGATGCTGTGGAGGGCGGAGTTTATGACAGGAAGGAAAATTTGACGGCAATCAGGGATGTTGACGTTGGTGTTGATGTGGGTGGGGGCGGAGGTGGTGGCAGTGGTGGTGGCAGTGGTGGTGGTGGTGTTGGTTCTGCCCCCTCAACCTCAACCTCTTCCGTCCCTTCAATAAGCTCCGCCGCCCTCTCAACAATCTCCCGTGTCCGTTTAACCCAACGTTCCCGTCTTCCTCCTCCCCCCTCCGAGGAGCAGAAGAAGAAGTCGTTTCCTCAAAAGCGCAACGCGAGCACCTTCGTTTCAGGACACGAGACTGTTAGGCAGAAAGCCGTGCAGTTCAAGAAAGGGAACATTCCGTGGAACAAAGGAAAAAAAACAGGCCCAAGAGGTTCAAAAAAGCAGAAGAAGAATCCGAATCCCGATCCTGCTGTTGTGACCGAAGTCCCCGCTGAGCCTCCTATAACTTCCGCCCCCCCCCCCCTCCCCCTTCCTTCCTCTTCCACTCCGTCCTTCCTCTCAACCTATTCCTCCTATTTACGCACCCTAACCCCCGCTGAAATCTCCCTCCAAATGCTCCTCCTAACCCGCGCCCAAAGAAACGCCCTCAACACCACCCCCGCCCTCGGAGTTCAAATGGGCACCAACAATACCAACCCCCCATCAGTTCCTGATAATGGTAACTTAAATGAAATTTACATGGACCGTCGTCAGAATATAGAACCTATATTACGTCCACCTGACATTGAAGACTGTCTCGACAATCAAAGCAACACAAGCGAATCATCCGAAGAATTCTTCATCTAAAAAAAAGGTTAAAAAGGGTCGTCGTTTACTATGAATGTGTATTTGTTGTCAATTAAAGAAAGCTTTGTTCAAATTGTGTTTTTATGTTGTTGTCGGTTTTCACGACTCCTCCTTCTCTCCCTTCTTCCTGACATTCTTGAACTCCTTATTCCAGCTCTGCGAGTGTCGGGAAAGCGAGGTCGTACAACATATTTATTGTTAACGTTTACGTTAGAATTTCATGACGTAATTTCCTGTCAAATTAAACAATCTTAAAATTGTCTTTCTTCGCTTTTGCTCTTAAATTCATCTCTCTCACAACAATAATCCCTCAAAAGTCGTCCATCTCACCTTTCCATCTTCAGTCTTAAAACTATCCCTAACCCCCTCCACACCTTTCTCTTCATAATCAACAAAAACCGGTCTCCCCCCAACGACAATCCCGTACGGTTTACTCCCTTTCATAACAGCTGAATAACACGATGACGAAGATAGATAAGTAACGTAACAGAATCCTTTAGGCTTAGAAGAGGAGTTTAAAGGGAGACGGATACCGTTTGGTGTTATTTTACCGAACGTTTTAAATACGGATTCTATCTCGGAGGAGGTTATTGTGTAGGGGAGGTTGCGGACGTGGATGGAGGTGCAGTTATTTGGTTGGGTTCGGGGGGGACGGTGGGTCTCCGATTTTGGGAGGTGGGCGGGTTTTAAGGTTATGTAGCGGGAGGAGTTGGGGAGCTAAGGTTAAAGGTGGTAAGCGAGGAAGAACAGATGAGGAGGTTTTTTGAGAGTTAGAAAGGGAAGGGGGAAAGGCAGAGGATATGTTAAGAACGTATTGGCGAGGAGTCTTTCGACACGCAAACGTCGCCTCGCTGAGACGTTCGTCCCACGTTCCTCACCTGCTTTCCTGATAATTTTTTTAAAGCTCGGGCGGCTTGGTCGTCTGATTCGAAGACGATGTGGCCGAAACCGCGGAGCCGGGACGGATTGTCTTGCCATGTGGGGAGCCGGAGTTCGGTTAGGGTGTAGGAGTGGGATTTGAAGAAAGAGGTTATTTCGAGGGAGGAGGAGGTGTAGGGGAGGCCTTCTATGAAGAGGGTGTTGGAGGGGGCGGGGGGGGGGGGGGGGGGGGGGGGGGGGGGGGGGGGGGGGGGGGGGGGGGGGGGGGGGGGGAGAGTGAGTAATTTGAGGAAAACGATCAATGAAGGAAAGCGAAAACGAGAACGCGACCGAGAAAACGATCGACGAATCGAGCTCATCTTCCATCTTCATTCGTCGTCGCGCTTTCAAAGAACGATTTAGGGTTCCTCTTTTCTAATGAAAAACCTCGTACTCACGTTATCTTCACCGTCGTTCTTCTTCTTTCTCTTCCTCTTCCTCACTTTCTTAGCTGGCATTGCGCCTTCATCGGGTCCTAAAGCGTCAGAAGACGCGTTAGAAGAGGACACATTATGTGATGGTGTTTCAGTGGTCGAAGTGGAAAGAGAGGTGGGAGGAGAAGACATTGTTTGAGATCGATTCTAACTTATTGGAAATTGCGATGGGGAGGTTCGAGGTATTTACGAGAGGTAGGAGTGTTTTGTGTAAACGTTGGGATCGTAATTAGGCCTAAAAAGTTCCAGCATAGTGCCACTTTTCTTTTCTATAGGTACGACATTCTCATGTCATTAACTAGTCGTCAGCGACGTTAATGCGCGTGCATGTTATCGTTTAGTAATATTGTAATCGTAATAATGTTGTTTTATTGATCAGATTTGAGATGGGTCGCATCTCCGGTGCAGCCTCGAGCGTCCGCTCTAACATTTGTCATAAATTCCATCAAATATAGTAGCTTACACTCACTATAACTGTGTGAGATGACAATTGTTATATATAATATTGTAATCGTTGATAAATATATGTTATATAATAATTATAAGGCGAGATATGAGGCATAAAATGAACTTACTGCCTATGGGCAGACTTTCGGTAGACTTTCGGCAGACTTTCACCGGTGATAATAAGTGATGAAAGCAGACATAGACAGACAATAGACAGACAATAGACAGAGAATAGACATACTATGTTATATTATATTCCATATTATATTCCTCGGTACCGTACCGTCGTGTAATATAGTGGATTATGAAGTATATATAAATAAATTGTATATAACGTATTGTTATGTATTGTTATAACGCAGGGTATATCCATTAAGGGGCACGATCATCGGCCCTCATCGGCCCTCATCTTTCAGCCCTCATGTCATTCTGACCCCTTTCTCTGTTCTTCCACTACAGGACAATGTCAACACCTACTACTTTCTGGCGTCTTGCAGGCATGACTTACATGGGTTATGTTACTAGGGCAACTGCTGCACTTAGGGGTGGACTTAAGGAGGTGCGTAAAAGAACCCTAACAGAACTTAAATAACCGTGTACAACACTTCAATCTACGTATATCCTTCACCTCTAACCCTGTCTTTCAACCGTTATATCTTTCGTAACTCCTCTCCTTTTAGCCTGCTAAGACTAAGGCCTTCGCAGGACAAGCCTTCACTTACAACCGCTCAACGTTCGAAAACGCTACCCAATCGGCGAAAACTGAAATCACCAAACTCGCGAATGCGGGGAAGTAACATGTGAAAGCACCTTTTTTGGGGGATTAAGGGAGGAGAGAGAGAGTAGAAAAGGGAATGTATTTTAGTAAGGAGAGGTTTTTTTTCGATGAGAAGTTATGGTTTTTTTTTGGGGTGTGGGGGGGAGAGAGTTTTAATTATATTACTGATTAATATTCTTAATTTTTTCAGTCGAGATTGTTGTCCGTGAGCACGTATAAACATTTATCGAATGGTTAAAAAAGAGTTGAAGTCCACTTGCTTCACAGAACTTTTTCCTTTCCTATAATTATCTCGGATTTACGATACGATACCGAACATTATAAATCACGTCAACATAACATAACACC
This sequence comes from Triparma verrucosa, assembly GCA_030267905.1. Lineage (NCBI taxonomy): Eukaryota > Bolidophyceae > Parmales > Triparmaceae > Triparma > Triparma verrucosa. The sequence continues at coordinate 55,720 of BRXX01000368.1, forward strand.
ACAACATCAAACCTCCCCCCCCCTCCATTCATCCGATCTCGTCGGACGCTTCTCCCCCCTTCTTCTCCCCATCATCTTCTCTTTTCCAATCGATGTCGTTCCCTTCCCGCGTCTTAACATCATACAACACTTCCCTCCTTAAATCACCCACATTAACTAACTTCATTACAGGGAGCACGCTAGCGGTCACGGGGGATCTAGGGTGTCAGAGGTGGTTAGAGGGGAAGGAGGATATTGAATGGAGGAGGTGAGTGAAGGGGTGGAGAGAAACAAAATGGTGAAGAGGGGAAAAGGTGAAGAAGAGGGTCTGGAAACGAGTTTCGAAATACGTTTTTTCGAGACGATTTATACGGTGCCGACATTTGTCCTCCACTAACCAACTTATTCCATCGTCTTATCTCTCTCAAGATGTCTCTCCCTCTTCCTCTTCGGTGGTTTCTACTCCGGCGGTATCTGCGTCCGCCTCTACAAACTCTACTCCCACATCACACCACCCAAACTATCTATGTGGAAGAAAGGAATGTGGGCAAGCGCGATTGATAATGGAGTTCATGTGCCGGTTTTTTATACGCCGGTTTTTTATTTAGGGACGGATTGGGTTAAAGGGGTAGAGTGGGAGGAGAGTTTAGGTGAGTGTTTTTGTTTATGGAATGTTTTGTTTTGTTTTTTTAGTTTTAACGCCCCCTGCTGTCGTTGTTTTTGTTCCGCGACTCGTTGTTTTTATTACGGATAGATCATCTTAAAAAATGTTATAAAACTTCGGTTGTTGCGTGTTGGACAATGTGGATACCTTTGCAGACGGTTACGTTTAGTGTAGTTCCGGTGCATTTGAGAGCTGTTTTTGTTTGTGGGTGTAACTTGGGGTGGAATGTGGCGCTTGATTTTATTGCTCATAATACATGAGAAGGGGGGGAGGGATTGTTAATATGTATGATGTATGTTTTGATTGATAAATAGTTTTTTTAAATATTTTTTGGAGGGGGTTTTCATGATTCAATCCACCTCCTCAATCCACATTTTGGATTGCAGCGAGCGGAAATGACCGACAACATCACTTGTTTCGTAAATGTCGATGTGGGAAGGGACTAGCTTGGAGCACTCCATGAAAACAGCTTCACCAAGCGTTTGAAGCGAGTCGGGGAAGGTCATCGTTTCAAGTTCTGAGCACCTACCGAAGGCACCGTGGCCTATTTCTTGAAGGTCTGTGTGGAGGAAATCAACATTTTCTAGACTCTTGCAACTAAAGAAGGCCATGTGTTCAATTACAAGTAACGTAGTCGGGAAAGATATGGTAGTCAAACTACGGCAGCCATAGAAGGCCTCTGCTCCGATGCTCTTGACGCCCTCAGGGATGTCTAAAACGATGAGATTGTCGGCGAGCGCGCAGGCCTTATTTCCGACCTTCGTAATATTGAGAAGGAAAACTACCTGTGTTACGAACTCGCGCCTATGCCCAAGACGTCGAGCTTTGATCATCTCATCAGTGACATTGTAGCCGCCATGAACTATCATTGTACCGCTCTCAACCTCCCGAGAAAATAAAGTATCAATGACCGCCAGCCAACTCTGATAACGAGAAATAGCCTAGTAGGTGGCGGCGGAACTCGGGAGTGTCAGTCCAGCCTACGAATGACGACGGCATTTTTTACAACACCGAGAAGCGATCAGAAAAATTCAACAGAACTCTAAGACCACGAACAGAGTGTAGCTGAGGCGTCAGAGGGGCACAGCAGTACTATTTTTATTCGGAAGAAACACGGTAGAGGACTGCGACGATCGTAGGTGTGATGAATTTATGCAATCCTTTTTAGAAAAAAACTGCAGCAACTCTCGAATCTTCATCACGCCACCTCGCACTTCGCACACGATCGGCTGTACACGACAATGCATGTGCAACTCCTACTCCTCTTCTGCTTACTGCTAATTTCAATCCTCCTCATAAATAGCCAAGAATGTCCATGTTCATCCTCTGTGCCTCCGTGTTCGCCGATCGTAGGCTTGACCTTCGTTAACAAGAACCTCCTCGAAAACTACGACACCACCGTACCGCCCTTGCCCGACGGCGGCGGTCCGGTCGAAGTCAATTTCACGCTCAACGTGTACAAGATCACTGACCTGTCAATAAAAGATGCAAACGTAGATTTTAATACTTGGATCACGCTCTATTGGTACGATTCTCGTCTCTCCTGGGATCCCGATTGCTACGGTGGTGTGAATCGAACGCGCCTATACTCGTCTTCCGACACCGAACAGACGAGTATATGGGTTCCAGACATAACTCTTTACAACCAGAACGGGGAAGGGCTTGAAGCTTGGGGTGAGAAGGTGAGAAGAGTGTGTCAATCGCAATAATCCTAAACTGACAATTGTATTTAGCAATCAGTGGTGACGAGCGCAGGGCTTGTCCAGTGGAAGAGACAAGGGACTCTACGTTCATTAGCGACGTTTAGGTGAGAACTAAAAAATGCAAGGAGCACAAATTCGAAATTATCGACGTCCATCTCCGGGACTTCTGCACTGCTGCATTGTTCTAATTCGTCGCTGTCTTCGCTTCCCTTCTCGGTTCGCTTCGCTCCTCGATTCGCTTCGCTCCACGTTCGGCTCCGCTCGTCGCAGCGGGATGAGCGCGTTCCCGTTCGATAAATTGCAGATGACTTTGCGGTTCGGCAGTTGGAGTCTGACGACTGACATCTTGGAGGTCACCCTCGAAGACGGTTTGGAGTTCTCCGCGCCGGGCATTAGCTTTGGGGTATCAGATGATGTCAACGACCTGCAGAGTTACCAGGAGTACGTCTTCGTCCCCGAAGATACGCGCAGCTACAGAACTAAGTTTCTTGGCTTTCCAAGCGGCTACCTTGACGGATTTAGTTTCGAGATTACACTCCAACGAGCTGTCAGTTTCTACTGGACGAAGGCCATAATCCCGAACATCATCCTCACGTACCTGTCATTCGGTTCTCTCCTCACGGACGTCAGGGCGGGAGAGAGGCTCAGCTACTCCGCGACGCTTGTCCTGGCGTCGGTGGCGCTGGACTTAACAATGGGAGGTGAGAACAGAAACTGCAAGTGCGCTTGTACCCATCATTCTAACTCGTTAACGCCAATTTTCATGCGACACTACGCTCATCGCAGAGTATATTCCAATCTGTCCCGAGTGGCTCTGGCTTCAGACGCTGATTTTTGTCTCTCTAATCTTCTCCTCCACAACGATCTTCATTAGCCTGTACGTGATCTGGCTGTACTTCCTCGACCGTGGAGAGGAAGAAGACTTAACAGACGACATTCATACTCCGCTCTATAACCTGCGACGAGTTGGCAGCCTTATGCTCGTCAAGATGTTTTCGAAACGTAACGTTAACAACCCAGATCCTTCTGAAAACGAGCTTGAGGTAAGGGATCAGAAATATTTGACGTCATGCACTCCTAACATATTACCACTTCCATTTCGCTCGTCACAGCTCTCCAGCAGCATTAAGGTGGACAAGACGGCCGACGCCTTCTACGACGCTCAGAGCCCCGAACAAGAGACGACGCAGTCCGTTCACCTCAAAATAAGAACGCTCAACCGGCGCAACGTAGAGAGAGGGCAGAGGATCGACGCGCTGTGGTTCAACCTGCTCGTAGCGTTCTACACTTTATTTCTCATCATCATGTTTGCGACAATTGGATTGTGGCGGTCTATAGGAGGGGGGCAGGTGGAGATCGGGACAGGAGCGTCTTTGGTGTAGTTAGATTCAAGACGAACTTCATTTCAATTTTAAATTCATTCCTAGGTTTTTAAATTTAGTCAGCTTCGTTGAAATGGAGGCGAGCGTTGTTCGAGAGGGTTCGTCATCTCTGGGCCTTCTTCTTCAATGAGGTTTCGGCGTCGTTATCATCGTCCTGATCTTCATGTTCGGAAAAAGACAGAGACATCACCATTTGGAATATTGACTGCCTGCTTCTCTTCACCTCAGTAATGCGGATTGTTTGGAGGACTTCCGCGTCGAGTACGACCCAGTCAGGGATAATTGATTTTTTCTGCGCGTTCCACCACTCTGGCTGCGACTCGTTCCATTCGGGAATCTTTTTAATGACCCACTCAGCTACATCGTTTTCAATTGACCGCCATTTTTTTCGATTATTAGTAAGAATGTTGAGTCGATATTTGTCATCATCTTCATGATTCAGAAACTTTCTCTTGCAGCTGTCATGGCCCGTCCTCATCGAGTAAAATGAGCTTATGTACTTTGGTATGATGGTGTTAAAATAAACGACGAAGGCCATCGCTTCGAGGACAATGAGGCCGCCGATAACGCCGTACACTTGCGTCGCGGTGAGTATAAATGGTAGCTCTCGCTCCTTTCCAGCGTCGCTCTCTATGTAAGTTAAATACCGGGCGCCAAAAACCAAGCAAACAATTGGCGTGGATAGTATTGTAAACGTCCAGTACAAGCCCCCGAGGCAGTAGTTTGAACGCATGTGTACGTTGGCTGTGAAATCGGTTACTGTTTTATGACAAAAGCGTTCAAGAAAGGAAATAACTACCGATAAAACGCCGTAGATAGGATTTGGAGTCGTGAGATCCCCTCGACAAAGCTTGTAAAGAAAGAAACAACCCATGTTAACCCCCAAATACATGAAAGCGGTGAACATGTTTTGAACCCCACAGAGGGAACACGCGAGAGCTTTTGTGGTTAGCTGACACGCCGAGATTGTGAAACAGCAGGTGAATACCTTGATTCTATTCATCGTGTCGTCTGGGATACATCCGTAGAAGTTTGGATTTTCGGCCCTGTGTTTCTTGTCAGTGTCTTGGTCATAGGAAACTCCGGCTGGTATGAAGGCAGCGCTGCACACAGAAATAATAAGGGAAAATATAGCGGCGACTGGCTCCTCCTGACGTTACCGGTAAGAAGTGCGTAGGTAAGAATCAGTGTGAAAGGAATGGACTCAGCGAACAGTTCACTCATCCTCATCACTTCCAATTCCCCCTTGGGAGAAACTAAACACCCAACTTCCATTTCATTTCCGTTGACGACGCGGTAAGCATCAATGCCCGGCTTGATGAAGGTCAAGACGTACAAACTCTCAGTGATGCGCCGTTGCAAAGAGTGGTTCCTGTACTGGACAAAAACGGTCAGGAGTTGGATCACAATATTGAAAAGAAGGGAGCTAACACATGCGATGGCGAAAACACTCTTGCTTGTTGGGAAATATGTGTAAATTAAAACGACGTCGGAGAGAGTGTCGGAAATAGAAAGGATGGCACCAAACACGAGCCTAAACGCAGCACGTTGTTTGTGACCGCTGGCGATTCTAACACCTGCGAGGACCAAGAGTTCCTCAAAGACGGGAAATTTTTCATATAGCTCTGCCATGGAGGGGTAGAGCGTGAAGAGCGCCCCAACTGCGTCATCTTCATGTTCGTTTTCCTCTAGGTGGCTCGCCAGGAAGTGGAAGCCCTTCGAAGAGTCATGGAGCGTTCAGGAAAGGGTATCTGCGCGATTTCGCGTCTGTTGCGGACGGCAATTAATTGTATAGCTCAGGAACTATAGCGCTCAACTTATATCGGTCTCGGGAACAGGCTTCAGAGCAGGAACTTTCACCGTCAAGGCTTTTACTTCTTCCCTCAGCGCAACAATCGTCGTCTCTTGAAGTTGAAGTCTCCGTTTGAGCCTTGAAGTCTCCGTGTCCTGCGGTTTTATTTCTAGATCTTCGTCCATTGTAAGATTTAAGGGGAAAGTGAGCTTCTGAAGATAAAGTATTCATGATGTATTTGGACAAAGAGCTGTTAAGATCATAGCATAGGTGAATGGATGTTTAACGCTAAAACATCAAAATACTTATCACTACGGGCCCTGCTGTATATACTTCCCCCCAGCGCTTCCCCCCTGACCCCCCTCGTCCTTCGCCCACTCCAAACCAATCCCAAACTGAAACATACCTTGCCCTCCGCCCCAACACCTCTCCCACCCTCCCTGTCCACCCAGCGTGGACACCCAAACGTCCCGTCCAACCGTACACTAACCCCTCAATCTCCTTCAGTGCCCCACTCAAGCAAGCTCCAGAACGATGCCGAGCAAGTACGACATAAGCCAAAAGTGTCCCGATGAGACCGATGAACAATACTGGAAACGGCCCCTCTTCGAGAAGCCTGGGTTCACCACGGTGATATCGCGCCACCAGGGGTCGGTGTTGAACGGCGAGCCGCATGTCCACCTCACCCCTGCCGAGGAGAGGGAGTTCGTGAAGGAATGGGAGGCCATCACAAAGGGGGAGCCGATGCTGCCCCTGTCCAAGTTCTCCGACCTCCTTCAGAAGCTCAGAATCAAGCTCTCGAAGGACCTGTACATCAAACTCGTGGACGAAAACCTCGCGGAGCTCAACATCGAGGAGGAGCTGACGGAGGCCCAGTGCCGGGACCTCTACTGCAAGGTGTACGCTGCCCCTGTGAAGCACGGGCCCAGATTGAGGAAGGCTGCGGGGAGGAACGACTTGGAAATGGTGAAGGAGATTATCCAACGAGGCTGCGACATAAACACGGCGGACGGAAACGGCCACACCCCCCTTCACCACGCCACCTTCCACGGAATATGCAAGGACACCATTAAGCTGTTGAACGATCTTTCGGGCAAGGATGGGGTGGCCAAGTTAGTAGTAGACGCCAAGGACAACCGAGGCTGGACGCCCCTCATGTGCGCCGCGTCGAACGGATTCATCGACACATGCAGGGAGCTGATCAACTGCCACGCCAACGTGAAGGAGGAGAATTTGGAGGGGCGGAACGCGCTGCACGTGGCGGCGGGCAAGGGAATGGACAAAATTGTAAAAATGCTGCTTGCGGGCCCCGGCTCGTCCCTCATAAACGCCCAGTGCGTTCGCGGGTGGACCCCCATCTTCGACGCGTGCCTGCACTCGCACGAGGAGATCATAAAGATGCTTCTCAAGGCCGGGGCGAAGGTGGACGTGGAGGATATGCTGGGTTTCGACTGTCAAAAATATGTCGAGCCGGATGTCTGGCAGAAGTGCCAGAAAAATTAGAATACAAATGTCGCTGAGTTTTTTAGTCAGTTAAAAATTATTGATTATTGATCACCACCTCTCCCACACAAACAAAGACCCTTCGTCTCGGTCATCATCGTTTCGAGGTCATCACTCTCCTCATGCCCTGCTCACTCTTCACCCTCAAGTTCTTCACGATGTACTTGGCAGCTCTCCTCACGTTGGCCTCGCTAATCGTGTAAATCGCATCCTTCTCCCCCTCGGGGGTTGTCATCCTCTCCTCGTTCAGGTACCGGAACAGGATTGCGTTCAGCACGGTCTCCGACGCTGTGTTGTGGTGGTGTTAGTAACATAATCCATTATCACAACTATCATCGTCTAGTCAATACTCTCACCTAAAACGAACACCATCGTGTCGATGTCCGCGCAGAACTCGAGAAGCGTGCAGCTCAGGTTGTAGGCGAGGATGGAGTTGACTGGCCTGACTTCGGCGAGGTCGTACTGCAACGGACCTTTCCTCCTCGCCATGCCTGCGCCGTCGTCGCCCTCTTCCTTGAACCAGACGCCGTCGTGAGCGGGCGAGTAGTAAATGTCGAAGGACTCCCAGAAAAGATCTAACATGAGGTTGCCGCCGGTCTCGTGTTGCGTCGTGGGGTACAGCCCGCCGGTGTTGTTCCGAAGGAAGTGGAGGGATTCCTTCAACAGCTCGGGAGAGTCAACCCCACGGGCGCTGTCCTGGTACGATGGCTTGAGCTCGTTGAGCGACCAACCGATGATCCCCGTGAAGAGCGTCGGCCTCAGCAGAGCCTTCTTCTCGTCCTGCATTATTGTGCACAGCATTGCGATTGCGAAACGGTGGGGGGTTTTATTGTTAACATTAACCATGTCGACTTCATTGTTCTTCAACATCTTCTCACCTCGTTGCTATTTCCGCTCTCCGAGCTTTCCCTTTTCGATTGTGCCCGCTGCTCGTCAGCCGCAGTCTTCGCGTCGATCTCGCAATTCTTCACGACCTGCCTCCCCCTCTTGGACGTCGACAAGTTCCTCACGAACATCGACGTCAAGCAGATCAGCGTCCTGTCCCTACTCAGTGCCTTCTTGTCGTCCTTGCTCATGCGCGCGAGGAAGTCGGGTTCTTCGTCGCACCGGAACGTGTGCTTGATGATCTCCTCGTAGCTCTCCTCCAGCACCCCGAGCACAGGCTTCACCATGAAGTTCGAAAGGACGATGTCCCGAAGGGCGGCCTCGTACCTCTGGAACTGCATAGAGGCCGCCGATCCCCCTTCCGTCTGAAGTGAACAAGTTGGTGGAGTTAAGTATTTGTTGAAATGGATAGGGATTTTGAAGGTGGGCGAGTAAGTGCTCTCAGTCGCATTATTGCCGCCACTCTAGCTTGAGCTGGAGTCTCTTCAAAGCGCTTCTCTTACGTTTGCATGTGGAAGTCGCCATAGTCAGATTAAGAAAGGCGTTAAGTATTTCATCATCGAGCACGATTAAATTTATACAACCATCTCGTCATGTGTTCACTCTCACCTTGAGGAAGTGCACCAGCACCACGTTGAATATCCTCATGCCATGGATCTTACACGACCTCGAAGAGCTGTAAAGCAGGACCTTCCTAACAACCCTCAAGATGGATATGATGATATTCTCGGTCTCCTTAATGTCAACGTTGACCTCTTGCTGGACCATGTCCTCGCCCATTTCGATGGCTAGCCTGGACATCTCGTTGCCTGCGTCGCGGCTGGAGTTGAAGGAATCCCTTACGAAGAGGCTTATGGTCTCGTTGCCCTTCTTCGAACCCTTCCCGTCGATGACGTAGTTGTACGTCAGGAGACGGGAGAGGACTTCGAAAGACCTCTCCATAACGCTCTTGGACATGCTGAACTTACGCTGGAGCTTGAGCATGCTCGCGGCGATGTCCTTGCGGAGCTTGATGGGGAGGTTAGCGTCAAGACGGCAGTGCTCGCTGACGGAGAATTCCTTCGCGAAGGTTCTCTCGTTAGGGGAGGAGCCCTTGCCGAGCAGTCGCTTGGCGATTGTTCCGTTGCTCGAACCTTTGCTGCGGCGGAGGACGTTCAGCACGGGGCTGGGCGTCACGATCTCGAGCAAACTCAGGAGGGAGTAGACGCGGATGGCGTCCTCGTTGATGAGCTGAGGGATCGGGATGGGGTAGTATACTTCCGTGACGTGGTTCTGGATGAAGTATCTATGGTTGCCGCCGGAGATGTAGCAGAGGAGGGTCTTGACGACGTCACAGAGCTTCGTCGCGGAGGTCAGGTTGTGGTACACGAGCGTCGACTTCGTGCACCTCTGGATGATCTTGAAGCACAGCTGCAGGATCGTGGAGAAGGTCGTGGCCTTGAAGTTGTCCGAGATGGCGCTGCAGACGCTCCTGGCGTCGCTGCGACGAGAGTAAGAATGAAATTGTGAATTTGGAACCTACGAGATGGCACCTCACCTCTGCTCAGACTCGCTGCGGGAGATGATGCTGTCTTCGTCCGATTCGTAGTCGAAGCCGGACACGAAGTAACTCGCGTTCGAGCTAGCAACGTGCAGGGTGTCGCATACCGCGATCACGTGCTTGTTGAGGATGATCCCATAAAGCACCAGCTCCATTATGTCGACGACGATCTCGGACTCGGGGTTCTTCTGGACCCAATCCTCCATAAGGGTGAGGCCCCGAGCCATGTCGAGCATGTTTGCGACCTGGCTCGGGGGGAGCTCCTCGTCGCGGCCGACGAAGTTAGCGTACTTGTTCGCCGACGGTTTCTGGAGGGACAATATCTCGGACGGAGACAGGTGTGGAGGCATGTTTAGCGCCTGGTGCGCCATGTCCAGAGCGATATCCTGATTTTGTGTGTGTGTGTGTGTGTGTTAAGAGGCATTTTATTTGCTTTGTGTGGTGGTTGTTGTTGTGTGGTGTTGTGTTGTGTTGTGCTCTCAGTTACATTATTGGGGACACAGAATGGTCAAACTGGTCTCTCTTCAAAGCACTTCTCTTACGTTTGCACGTGGAAGTCGCCGTAGTCAGACGGAAATCCAACAATTTAAATATTTCATCATCGAGCACAAATTTAAAATCCCAACACTCCTTCCCCCCCCAACATCCTCACCTGCAAAACAACCAAACCATTCCCAATCTCGAACTGCCCCTGCCATGTCCTTTTCCTCCCCTCCCCCTCCATATCCGTCTGCAGTTCCTTCAACCTCTCCCACTCATCCGATTCAAGTGCAGCCTGAGTGACGGGAAAGTCAACGTAAGGGGAGGGATCGCGGTCGGGGGACCTGAGGGCGGAACGGGGAGGAGAGGATTTAGAAGGGGAAGGAGGAGAGTGACGGGGAGGCTTGATGTCTGAGGAGGATGAGGAAATGGTTTTTTGAGAAGGTTTGGGGCTTAGGTATTCGTTTATTTTTTCGATTGCCTGCGACGGGGGAGAGAGGGAGTGGCGGTGCGGTGGTGGTTGGTTTTTAGAACATTGTTTTGTTTGGTGAAGATGTGGAGAATGTGGTTGACGGTTTGGTTGTTGTCGTTGTTGCTCTCAGTCGCATTATTGGGGACACAGCATGGAGGCACTGGTCTCTCTTCAAAGCGCTTCTCTTACGTTTGCACGTGGAAGTCGCCGTAGGCAGAGCTGAAGGCCGAGTTTAAGTATTTCATCATCGAGCAACACAATATAACATTTATTCGCTTGTTCCTCTCGTTCTCAAACAAATAAGTCTCACCTGCCCCGCCTTCCCAAGAATCCCATCCAATGTCGTCACTGTTGCCCCCAACGACGTATCATCGCTATAATAAGCCTCCGTATCATCGCTTTCGATGAACTTGATCCCCTCATGAAAGTCGTTTTCATACAGCCTCTCATGCTGCTCCTCAGGGGAAAAGGTGACGCGCTTTTTCATCACCCTAGGACGGTGGGCTGTGGTGGTCGTTTGGGAGGTGTGGGTTGTTCGGGTGCCTTCGCAGGTGACGGAGGAGGTGTCCTCGTTGTATTGGGGGGGGAATTGGGAGCCTTGGGAGGGGGGGGCGCCGTTTTCGAAGGTCGCGACGCTGTCGTCGTCGGTTTCAGAGTCGAAAGAGACAGGGGGGTTGGCGCGACGGGTGAACATTATGCGTTGGTGCTGTTCCTGGCGGTTGTTTGTGTGTCGTGTTAGAGTTTTTTTGTTTGAAGAGTGTGTTATTTTGTGGTGGATTGTTGTGTTGTGTTGTGCTCTCAGTCGCATTATTGGGGACACAAAGTGTGGGTACTGGTCTCTTTTCAAAGCACTTCTCTTACGTTAACAGCACATGGAAGTCGCCATAGTCAGATCATCTGTCCTGGTTTTAAATATTTCATCATCGAGCACACTTCTCTCAAAACAGTTCCTCAAGTGCACAAACCCTCACCTCGATCGGTATCCTCAGAACTAGAACGAGTAAGACCTGCGTGAACAAGAAAACAGATGTTGTCCGTCGTTAGTAAATGAGTAAACCAAGGTTAAGAGAGATGATTGACCTTTGCCAACGACTGAATTTTAAAAACGGCTATTAAACTATTAAATCGAATACGGTATCGTGAGTGTGGGTCTGATATGTACGTACCTAGTACACACTGTTACGAGTTAAATAAAAGAATTGAGGGCAGTTGACTTATTGAGTTGATAAATTTAGAAATGCTGAAGCAAAAAACAACATCTCCCAAGTGCTTTTCCAGCGAATCGTAAAAAGGCAAAATCGGCAAAATTTTCATGCTGTGAAATTAGTCTCCACTTCTAACATTACGAGCTTCATCGATTTCGTCGGCGTGACAGTGGGACGCTAATATAATCCTAGCTACCTGTTAACAGTTGAATAAGTGTAATCCACGTATAATTGAATTAAGAGACTATAAAGATCTATCAGTAGGGTCTGAAGCCCTCGGTAGTTCAGATCATTATCAGCTGTTTAGAAGGGGCTCCTGTCATCTACACTACTGCTACACTACTGTAGGGTTACCCCCATCACTTGCACTATGTCCGAGTCAATATTATCATCATTAATATCATCATCATCATCATCAACATCATCATCATCTCCATTACAAGTACCAAATGTACCAAATGCACATGCAGCAGCAGCAGTGCCAAATAATAATAATAGTAGCAGTAGCACCACCAGCCCATCGATATCAGTATCGTTATCACCTCCCTCTCCTCCTAGCGTTTCAAATATTGTTTCAAACAGCCTGTCCCACCTATCTATGTCACCTTCAACTCCCTTACCTCAATCGTCCCCTCAATCATCTCCTACAAATTCCTCAATAGCTCCAACTATATCAAAGTACCGCGCCCTAAACACCACCCTCCTAGAAGAATGCCGCCAGAAGGACTCAGAGATATCATCTTTAAAGCTCCGGATCTCTCGGCTTGAGTCTGCTCTAAATTCTTCCTCTCCTCCTCTCGCGTCTCGTCCGGACGAGGAGGATAAGGTAACGCCTCCTCCCGTTAAGGTTTCAGGAATCAAGAATAGCTTGAGGATGGCGGCGAAGAAATTCACCGGGAACGGGAGTAAAGGTTTGATGGAGAAGGAGGTTGATGATTGTACGGAACATGAAGTTAAGGGGAAGGAGACAGGTGAGATACTGACCTTTAATTATTCATATGAACGGGTTGTGTGTGTGTTTAAAAAAGGTTCTCGTCGTTTTGTTTCTAACTCTCTTCTCTCTTTTCTCTCTCTTCATCATTGTTCTAAAATATCTCCAAGTCCCTCCTCCAAACCTCCACCTCCCACCTTCCTTAGGTTCATCAACTCTCCCACTCCTACAAATTGCATTATCATCTATTGAGCCTACACCTAGTACGTCTAATATACAGTATGAGGATAAGTTTAATGTCGTTAAGGGTGAGAGGGCGGTTAAGGATTTAGATTGGGGAGGAGGTGAGAATATATATATATAATTACATTTAAAGGACAACTCTTTAAGATTAAGGACACACGTAACGTTACACTTTCTAACGGTGTGATTGTTGTTACGAACGCGTTATGATGCAGTTTTCGAAGGAGGGTTAGAGGTTGAATGGGAAGAGGATAGTCCTGGTTTTCGTCACAAGGTGAGTAGATTCCATGTGACTCTCCTCGCATAAACATATATATCAACTAACAGCTATGCGGCAGTTGAGCGCTATTGACGAGAATGTTGAAGGGCTGAGGGAGCATATGCTTAGGTTGGTTAGTATATGTAGGAATTATTGTAAGGCGGGGAGCGTTTTCTGCGAGACGGGAAGGAGGTGAGCAGAACGTTCTCAACAACGACAACATGATAAGGAGAGGAATGGCTTTGCTAACACCTCGTTGACCTTTTTTTTCGGGGCAGCTTCGCGAGTGAGATGAGGAACCTTCAGGGTGAATCTTGGTTCCTGCGCTTAGGGTCGCTCGCCCCCGCGATGGTCAGGTTCGGGGAGACGCTGGAGGAAATTCAGAATTATCAGGACGCCCTTCTAGAGTCCTTGGAGACGACGTTTTCAGCGCCGATGGAGCAGTTCGTTAAGAGGGAGGTTAAGGAAGTTAAGAGGAAGAGGCAGGAGGTGAGGAGATAGCGAGGAGTGTGTATTGGGTTTCCGACTGACTCCGACATTTCCATTCTTCGAATTTGTAATTTTAACGCTCCCCGTTACCACCGCCGCCGCCGCCGCCGCCGCCGCCGCCACCGCCTCCGCCGCAGCTGGGAAGGAACTTGGAGGAGTACGAGGCGAATCTTGCCCGGATGCTGCTCTGCAAGAACAACACGGAGGCTGAGATAATCGAGGAGAGGGAGAACGCCGTCTCGACGTCGAAGCGACGCTTCGAGCTGACGCGCTTCGAGATGGTCGACCTGCTCAACAAGCTCGAGATCAAGAAGAAATTTCAGCTAGTGGAACGAGTCTGCTCGGGGCTGTACGCAAACCTAGGGTTCTTCCACCAGTGCCACACGTTGGTGGCGGTCAGGGAGCCCAGCATGAGGGAGCTGCAGGTGAGAGACGATATCGGGACGAACGCCAATGGCGAGGAGCGAAGCGAAGCGACGAGCTGGGAGTTTGCAGTCAAGCACCGCCAGAAGAACTCCTTGTATCTAATTCAATCTTCACGCGCTCATTTTGCTCGCTATCTTATTCCCTACACTCGTTACACTCGTTACAGGGGCAACTGATGCTGGCCAGGAAGGGCTTCGCGAAGACTGAGAGGATATGGGGGGCCAAGAAGACGCAGCTGGAGATGGAGCTCAGCCACGGCTTCTTCCCGAGGCCTAGGTTCCCGAGCAACGACATGGATCACGCGAACAATAATCCTAGCATCTCCGGCTTTAAGTCACTGCTGGCTAGCGCCATGTCGACTGGTCCTAAAGTTCCCGAGCAGGTAAGGCATCGTGAGGAGGAGAGGAGATATCATTTTTTTTTCGGCGGCGGAATCTAACCCAATCTTTTGCTTTGCTTTGTTTCGTCGCAGTCGTTCGCCGAAAGGAAGATAGCTCCGAATTCGACCACCACCGTCCTGTCCACCTCCATCGTTTCGGAGGACGAGAAGACCGAGGAAGAGGAGTCGGAGATCAACGCCATGCTCGCCATGAAGAGGTCGCAGTCCATGTCCATCAGCAGCCCCGGGAGGCTCTCGGAGCACGACGTCAGGGACGGCATCGTCAAGCACGGATACCTCTGGAAGAAGAGCGCGAACGTCAAGGGTGACTGGAAGAGGAGGTGAGAACTGAGACTGAGATGGGAAAGGAAACGTTGAACCCACACTGACTTGATTTGATTCACTTCTACAGATGGTTTCTGATACAGGGGGGGAAGCTCAAGTACCAGCGGCAGGAAGAGCTCGTCGTCACTGGTCCGCCCGTGACCGTCTGCGACATTATGCTCTGCACCGTGCGGGAGCGCAACAAGCCCACCGACTCGAGGTTCAAGTTCGAGATCGTATCGCCCCAGAACCGCACGTACATTTTGAAGGCGGAGGTGAGAGTGTGCGAGGAGCGAAGCGACGACTGAGGCCCTTTCTAACGTCATCACAACCCCTTCACTTGCGACTCGCTTCGCTCGTTGCAGAGCTCGAGCGACTACAACGAGTGGATAGGCGCTATCAGGGCGCAGACGGAGAGCCTGCTCGTCGGGGGAGCGGCCGGGGAGATGGCCAAGGTGGAGAACCGCCTGCCTGCGGGGGTGTCGACTCTCGGCGTCCCTCCTCCTGAAAAGGTCAAAGAAATCTGCAGGGAGAACAGCACGTGTGCGGACTGCGGGGCGAAGGACCCAAACTGGGTGTCCATCAACCTGGGCATCTGCATCTGCATCTCGTGCAGCGGTATCCACAGGTCCCTCGGAGTTCACGTGTCCAAGGTTCGGTCGTTGACGCTCGACAACTGGTCCGTTCCGATGCTGAACGTTTTGGCGTACTTGGGAAATTCCATCAGCAACAGGTAAGGGGTGGGGAGAGTGCGAGTGTTAGGATTAGATTAGGAATGAAATGGAACTCTAACTTCATAATACAGCATTTACGAGAGCAAGAAGGAGGCCGATGAAATGAGGCCAGCACTAGGCTGCGACCGGTCAGAGTCGGAGAAGTTCATAAGGGCGAAGTACATCAAGAAGAAGTTCGTAGAGACGGGAGATCACATGGACCTCGACCTCAATCTGTGGAACTCCGCCCAGAACGGAGACCTCATCTCATGCATGAAATTCATCGCCATGGGGGGTAACGTCAACTACATCAACACATCTCACAAGAGCTATTCATGCCTGCACATCTGCTGCGTCTGCGAGGAGAACAAGGACCCACACATGCTAGAGTGCATAGAGCTCTTGTTGCAGAACGGGGCCGACATCAACATGATTACCAAGGAGGAGGGCAGCGGTGGGGGCGGGGGCGGTTTTAAAGGCGTCGGGGAGGGTGGGAGGGGAGTCGGGGGTGATGGGCAGGGGGTTGGGGAGGAGGGGAAAAGCATGCTCGATTTGGCAGTAGAGGGAGGGAAAGACGAGCTGATTGCATTCTTGCTAGCAAAGCTCGAAGGAAGTGTTTAATTGCGGCGCAGTGCGTTTAAATTAAAGACAATATTTTACAACAGTTATAATGGGATTTTAGCATTTCAATTTCCGTTTTTAATAAAATATATCGGTAATTCTTCTTCTTCGCTTTCTTCTGTTAGGGTTAGGGTTAGGGTTAGGGTTAGGGTTAGGGTTAGGGTTAGGGTTAGGGTTAGGGTTAGGGT
>BRXX01000369.1:8295-29976 GCA_030267905.1 Triparma verrucosa
CCCCTCCCCCCCCGGCTCCTTCTTCCCCCTTCCCTCCCAAACTTTTCATATCATGGGCGCCGGAGCCGCCAAAGTGAATAACAATACGACTGCTGATTTCCTTCAGCGGTGCCCGATATCTATCCTGAACTGGAACGAAGAACTGACCATTCAGTTCAGCAACTGTTTCAAGAATGTCCAGGTCAAACCGGGCAAGGAGGTGAGTCTAGGGATAGGCTGTGGGGGAGGTGAAGTCTTTTATATCTATTAGACCGGTCGACTCGGTGAATGAATGCAGGGGCCAAAGCTGTGGAGGGGTGGGGGGCGAGCGCTGTGACCTCGTGCCGAACAATTCGTTCCGGCCGCCTTCGTTTTCTTCGCCGGTAAAAATTCGCTCAAAGCGCTCGCTCTTGTCATCACCTTCTCACGCTTCCTTCCCTCCCTCGCTCCCTCCGTCTCATCTCAACCCACCCCTCCCAGGTGAAAACAACCGATGACAATACTTTCTTCGTCGTAGCCCAGGGCGGTGTAGAAGTGATAGCGGTCCTGCCTACTATTTCGAAGAAGACCGATAATATTAGGGAATTTCTGTGCAAGAAGAAGGAGGTGAGAAAACTCTGAACGAACCCTTGAGCCCCTTTAGCCCTCCCCCGCTCACCCACCAAAATCCCAATCCCAATCCCGTTCCCAACTTAATGCCCCGCACCTCCCTTCCGTAGGGAGACATGGTCTACATCCCCTCCGTCAAACAATTGATCTCCGAGTCAAACCGTCGTGAAATGTCGACCCGCGAGAAGGCTCTGTACGGCACCAAGAAGGAACACAAGAATATCCTTCAGATGATCGATAGCGTCAACATTCTGAGCATGACAGGCGCCACTCTGCTGATGCTGAAATGGGAGAAGTACCACAATTTCGAGGCCATGTGCAAACAGAAGAATGTCGATTTTAACTTGGGCATGTTGAATGCGCTCATGCAGACGAACATCGTGGATTATTTGCAGAGACTTCCGTTTTTAAAGGTCGTCCCCAGTGGGAAGCTTGAAATTCTGAGCTCGATGTGTAACTACGAGCTTAAGGGTCCCGGGGGGATCGTGTGCAAGGAGGGCGAGACAGGGGACAAGGTGTACATGATCCTCTCCGGTTCGGTCAAGGTGGAGGCCCATGCCGACACCCAGAGGAAGGATGCGCTCGTCGAGAAGAGCCCGATGGCATCTAGTGCCAAAGTCAGGAGGGGCAGCATCACTCTCGACGCCGGAAAAGCAAACAGCGCCGCGTGCGACTACAAAGCGGCTCCTCGCCACACCTTGAGGGCGCAGATGCAGAAGCTCGGGAGCGTGGGCAAGGGTTTGCTGAGTCCGGCTACCCCCGTGATAAAGGAGGAGGGAAGCAAGTCGACGGAGCCGCAAGATGTGCAGCTCGCGACGCTGTACGACGGAGAGTACTTCGGGGAGATGGCTGCGTTCATTGAGCTCCCGAGGGCGGCCACTGTGACAAGCCTCACATCTTGCCTCTTTGCTACGCTGAGCAAGTCCGACTTCCGCTCCTTCCTCAAGGTCGTGCCTGACATGCAGAATCAGATCGAGTTCATGGTAAAGCAGCACATGCTTCAGAACCTGATCCAGCTCAAGTCCCCCTTCCTCCAGTCGGTGAGCATAGCCAAGGCGCACGGCATGGCGTCCAAGTCAATAATAGAACAATACAAGGCGAAAGACGTCATCTTCAAGGAGGGCGAGGCCGCGAGCAAGTTTTACTTCGTCTACTCCGGCTCGCTGAAGGTGGACAAGACCAAGAACGACAAGATCTGCACCGTTGGCCACCTCTACCCCGGCGACTACTTCGGCGAGCTCGCCCTCATCAACGACAACCCTCGGCTCGCCACCATAGTAGCGACCAACGACACCATCCTGCTAGGCATAACCAAGTCCCACTTCCACGAGTGCTTCGAGGACAAGCCCGACCTCCTCAGCGAGTTCATCGTCCGCATGAACGGCCGCAATGTCTCCCTGAACGTCCTCCTCGACCACAAGATGTCCCGCGAGGCTTTCGTCAACCACCTCAAGTCAGAACACGGCCAGGAGAATCTCCGCTTCTACGAGCTCGCCCGTCACTTCGAAAAAAACTTCGTCTACATGTCCGACGAAGAAGCCTACGATTCAGCCACACGTATCGTTAACAACCACATCCTCCCAGACTCCCCTGAGTGCGTCAACCTACCTTCTAAGATAGCCAACGCGATCTCAACGTCGATGGAGAACCACGACCTACACGAGGACACGTTCTCAAAGGCTCAAGAAGAGATATACAACCTAATGAACAGGGACCTTTACCAGAGGTTCAAGAAGTCGGACGCTTTCAATGACCTCATGCAGCTGCTGCATACGTACGATGATATTGACATTGACTTTACGGTTTAGAGAGAGAAGGTGCTTTAGAGGAGGTATGTTGCAGTAGAAAATAGACGCACGACGAATCAGATAAAAAGAGAGAGAAAGAGTGTGTGTGGGAGAGTGGGTGGGGTGGGGTTGGGGGGGGGTGTAGGGAGTAGTCATGGTGGAAAGAGCCAAATAGATTTAGGCGTGTTATTACACGCAGTCGAAACAGGACTTTCGCACGATAGAGAAAAAAAAAGGCAGGAAAAGACCAAAGCAAAACAAAAAAAGTTAAGGAAAACAAGTAAAAGATACATTGCAGGCAGAGGGGTTCGAGAGAAGGGGGGGGGGGGAGGGTTGGGGGTTAAGAGAATTCAAGAAAACCAATGTCAGCAGTGCTTTTCTGATTTCAAGTGCTTATCTCCTTTTTATTTAATCCCCAATGTTTCACCCTTGCCTAGCCTTCTGAAGCAGCTCCGGTATATCCACGGAGAAAACCTTGTCCATCTCCTTCACCATCCTCTTGTCTAGTTTCTGGAAACTACTCAAGTCCTTCACTTCGAGGAGCGCAGCTTTGAACGGTCCGAGGGGAGGAAAATCACCCTTAGGCAACTCATAACGACGCGCGCACATCACAAACTCTGTAATAACGAAGGGGTGGGGGGGGGGGGAGGGGGGGGGTTAGGGAGCCGTTTTACATGCTGACGGTTGGTGTGTGTTGTGCCTTTGTTGTTTCGTGTTAAAAGTGTCTCACCTCTGTCTAACCTATCAATCAACCTCCTCTGTTTATCCTTCTTCCCCCACGTATACGGCAACTGCTTCCTCAAATAATGTATAATATAAGCGTGAACCTTAACACTCCTCGCCCTTTTAACAAGTTCATTAATCCTCCTCATAACCGCATTCTGCGGCAACATCGCTATATCATTAAAAAGATCATTCTTCTCAGACATCAACAAACTAGCTTGCTCAGTATTCTGCAAAGGCCTCTCCCAAAAACTACCGATATAAACCCTACATACTTCAGGAGTCAACATAACCTTACCCAAACTCCACATCAACGCACCGTAAACTCTCATGAGCTGCTGCGCGTCAATCATGTCAGCTTTATTCAATAAAACACGGACTTTATCAGAGTGAGGTGACATTAATTCAATAACGCGTTTTAGCTCGTCTGATATGTCGAGTTTATGAGCGTCGAAGACTATTATTATTAGGTCTGCTCTTTCTGCGAACCACTTCATTACGTTTTCGTAGTCGTAGTTTCTCCCGGCGTTCTGCTTTTCGCCGGAGAGGATACCTGGGGTGTCCACGAGGGTTATGTTGTGTAGGATTGGTGCTGACATTTCTACGCCTTCTAAGCGGGAGAGGAAGTTGTTGCCGAAGGGGGAGAGACCGCGGAAGGGACGGTCGGCCTGAGCGGCCAACGCCGCACCGGGCACGACCCTCTCCTGTTCATTCTGCATAATACAAGTGAACCTATCTGTGGTGGGTTCAGGTCCGATCCGTTGACCTGGAAAATCACGGCCGAGGAGGTAACGGATTAGAGACGTTTTACCTACAGAGTAACCTCCGAGGAGTAGTACGAGGGGCTTTGCGTCGAAATCGCTAGGTCCGAGAGGAGGGGAATGGAAGTGACCGTATTTTGAGGATACTTCGAGGGGACGGATCTTCTTTTTGTACATTTTTTTTAGCCCGGTAAAGATTATTTCTTTGTCGAATTGGGAAAGGTCCACTTCGGAGGTGGGGGAAGGGATGTTTAGGGAGGGGAGGGGGAGGGGGGAGGGGGGGGAGGCGGAGTTGGGGGCGGAGGCGGGTTTGAGGGAGGGGGGGGTAGGGGAGTTTGGGGGAGATGAGGAGGACGGAGGTAGCTGAGGAGGCGGCCTTCGCGGCGCTCCAGGTTGGTTGTTGTGGGGGGGCTGTTGTTGTTGTTGTTGCTGCTGCTGCTGCTGTTGCTGGTGTGGGGGCAGCGGCCTCTGCTGCAAAGGTCCTCCGTATTGTCTTGACTGGGGGGGCTGCTGAGGATGTGGGCGGGGCGGCTGTCCGTGAGGGCCGCGATTCGGAGGAGGCGGGCGGTAGTTGTTGTTGTTGTTGTTGTTGTACTGCTGAGGAGGAGGGGGCTGCTGTTGTTCTTGTTGTCTGAGTTGTCCGTGATGAGGAGGAGGAGGAGGATAATAAGGATTGTGTTGTGGAGGAGTAGGAGGAAAGTTGGGGTTGTAGTGTTGTTGTTGTTGCTGTTGTTGCTGTTGTTGCTGTTGCTGCTGCTGTTGCTGTTGTGTAAGGGCTCTAAAATCAGGTGCCGTAGGGAGCTTAGTACTAGAAGTTGACCCTTCCTCCTCCTCATCACTGCTAGGCGGTAATGGTAGATCATCCCCTAGGGGTTCCCCTGCATCCATATCATCATTTTTAGTTAAAGTTGCAGTGCTGCTTGAATTGTAATTATTACCCATGGGGGCACCCATAGTGTTCATCGAATTGGGACTAGTGGTATCATCTCCTGCGCCACCGTTGATCTTAATGGCGTTGCATATTTGTTGAGTTGTGTAGCGTAACGGTTTGTTGTAATTATCATATGTTGATGCTCTCTTTTGTCGGCGTATTGATATGTGTTTTGTTTGTGTATTAATTTTGGTTAATAAACGATTCAATGTTAAATGCTCTGGTATACAGTCGACGCTTGATAGTAATATGATAATTATTATAAATTGAATGCGATTCATGACGTCTATAGGTAGCAAAAGTTATGAATGGCTGTTTTCATGAAGTTTGACTGAAGTCCTGAAATGTGCAAAATATGAAAGCTTTCCTCATATTAATCATCGCAATCGTCGCACTATGTGTTGACGCTTGGACTCCTCAATTATTTAGCCGTTCTTTTAATTCTAAATTAAATGTAAGTCGTTTTATGTTCCATACGTTCCAAAAAGCGATGTAACGCGTCGGTCCAATCCCAATCACCTAAACAATACAATAATAACAAATACCGGACATATCCAGACGCATAACTTCAAATAATCTTATCTAACAATATAAAATCAACACTCCAACAACCCACTCAATAAAACCGTCTTCAGCCCTCCCACATTCCCGTAACCTCCTCCTCCTCCCTTCCTTTCACTCGTTCCCGTCCCCTCCTCCCCTCTCTCCACTCCCTCCGCATGTCCGACGACGATTCCGGCTCCTCCGACTCCTCTGGCGATTCCTCCGACGGCGACGGTGGAGAGCGCGAAAAAGAAACCGGAAAAAAAGGAAAAGTAGCACTAAAAGAAAGAGTCGAAGAAGAAGTCCAAGCCAAGGCTAAAGGTGAGAGAGAGGCAGCTTTTAGGAACGTAAGATAGGGGTTTTTAATACAAAACAACGATGTGGAACGATACAAAGCGTGTGTGGACGAATATATAGAGAGAAGAAGAATCATCTTCATGCTTTCAAAACCCCACAAATTAAAAAACCCCACTTCCTTTCCCCATTCTAACCCCCCTCCCAGAAAAAATATCCGACGAAAACCAATGGCGTGTCCTCCTCCACAACGACGAGATCCACACTTTCGATTACGTGACCCATTCGATCGTAAAGATCGTGAAACAATTAACTAGGAAAAAAGCTCATGAGATTACCGTGCAGACGCATAGCGCGGGGATGGCGACGGTTATTATTGTTTGGAAGGATTTAGCTGAGAAGGTGAGTTAGGAGGGGTTTTTTTTCATAGGATATATATATATAACGTCAATCTAATGTTTTGTTCTTAAAAAACGTCAACAATACCTCCACAACAAAAAACACACAGTACTGTATGGGATTACAACGTCAAGGTTTAACAGCTTCTATAGCTCCAGATTCAGGGTTTAAGAAGAACGACGGAGGGGAAGGTGGACCTGACGCTGAATAGGAGGGTTTTTATTTTAACAAAGGGTGGAGAGGAAGAGAGAGAATGGGATAAGACTTTTTATAAGAAACACGTTTGTGGTGTGTTTTCTTTTTTAATAAGTTTTTTTTTAGTTATTAGGGATTGTTGTTTATAAACACGTCGTTCATCTCTTCACACTCTTTCTGCAGGTCTTATCCCCCCACCTCTCTGCATCCCTTTACGATCCCTTGACAGTAAATTCCTCTGGTTTAACGAATGTATCAAGTTCATAAACGACCTTCTTACGATTCTTATCGGAAGGACGGGACTTTTTAGGACGGTAAGCGTTGTGGCCTTTCGCGGCTTTTTTCATTGCGTGCTTCGCGGGGAGGAGGCTGAGGGGAAGGGGAAGATGTTAAGTGGAGGAGGAGGAGGAAATATTTTATTTGTTATTATACGATAACGCTTTATGACGTTACTACCTAAAATATCGTATACATAGTATCACATATTATCATCTAACATCGTATTTGATAAAGTAAGATCATGACTATACTGCATTTCATAGTCATCAGACTCGCCGACCTCGTTTTCCTCCATCATCAGGAACAAAATATTCTTACTCACGTTGATTGACGGGCGAGGCCGAAGGTGGATGGAGCGAATGAATATCCACTGTGGATGAAGAGACAGAGGAGGAGGGTCACGTAGACGTAATTCATTTTGGAGGTCCGTTTTGGGGGAAATTATTACTGGAATATTGGCCAGCTCCTTTTTCGACCTTTTCTCATTCATTATTACGCGATATGTCAAAAATAACGTCTGAAGATCTCGCGAATGCAATTGAAATACTAGATCCGAACGAATTAGATGGCGGAGATGACGATACAGAAGTATTTGAAGGCTCTGAGTTAGATTCTGCTGCCGACGAAACGCCAGCCGTCGGAGGCGATGATTTCATGCATACAGACGACTTCAGGCGGCTATTCGTTGGTTTCTTCATGGTTGATACTTTAGTTACGATGCGCTGGCTCGATAGGAAATGGCACAAGGTTGTTGAGAAGAAGCTGACTGAGTTGGAAGATGAGCCTTACGGCGAATTGATTGTTCATGGAGGGAATGATGTAAGTTGGGATGAAGCTAGATCTGATGCGAGGGAGGAAAGGATGAAGCAAGTGACGAAGGTCGTCTTCCTTCTGAATGTTACAAAAGTCGGAGATTATGTCTGCAGGTTCGCCTCCATTCTTGTTGCTGTAGACATCCCCGAGGGCATTACAAGCATCGGTGATTTTTCCTTCGATGGCTGCAGTAGTTTGAAAAACATAAGCTTCCCAAAGTCGTTAATTGAAATTGGTGGAGAATCTTTCGCTAATTGCTCCAGTCTAGAAAGGGTCGATCTCCTTCACACGAACGCTCAATACTTAGGTGATTGGGCCTTCAGTTATTGCACAAGTTTAAGAGAGATGAAGGTCCCGGACTCGCTTCAAGAGCTTGGTGCCAGTGCCTTCTTCCAATGCTCCAAGCTAGTCCCCACCAACATTGACGTTAGTTATGGCCATGATGTATCCGCAGTAGTCGACTACCTCCGCTCTATACAATAATTCCCCCTTACCCGTATGACATTTTGACAAAAGAAAACGTGTCGATATTTTACTTTTTATACCATCCCCTCCTCCTCCTCCGCCATCCCTTCCTCCCTAAGTTCCTCCTTCTTGACTCTCCCCCAAATATTATGAGCCTTCCTCCTATGCCTCTTAACATACACATCCTTCTTCGACTCAAAAACGCACCCTTCAAACCCACATTTAAACCAATCATCTACAAACCCGTGCCTCTCAACTTTGTGCATGCGCAACTCCCTCGGCAACCGACACTTATAAGTACAAGTCGACTGGTCACACTCCCAACGTAAATCGTGGTGATTCCTGACATGGCGTTTAAGGTTCGTAGGCTGCTTCTCCCTGTAGTCGCATTGGGTGCAGTAATACCACGTGACGTCTATACCGTGGTGGTTCTGCTTGTGTCGTTTGAGGTGACCTGATTCTTTAGCCTTGTAATCGCATCCGGGTTGATCGCAGGTGTACCATCGTACGTTGATGTTGTGGGTGTATGCTTTGTGGAAGTTTATACCGTGGAGGCGTTTGGCTTTGTAGGTGCAACCGGGGATGTCGCAGGGGAACCAGGTGACGGAAATGTCGTGGAGGTTCATTTTGTGGACTTTGAGGTGGCCTTTTTGCTTTGTCTTGTAGGTGCAGGAACCTTGGTCGCAGTGGTGCCATGTCACGTCGATATTATGAGCGTACCTTTTGTGTTGCTTGATGCTGCCTTTTTCCTTAACCTTGTAGAGGCACCCTACAATGTCGCAGTGGTGCCATTGAACGTCAATGTCGTGGATGTTCTGCTTGTGCTTTTTTACTCCGTCCGCCTCCTTCGACTTGTACTCGCAGTCTCCGACGTCGCAAAAATGCCACACGACGTTGATCCCGTGACGAGCGGCCTTGTGCTTCCTCATGCGCACGGTGTGGCCGCAGACATATTCACACCCGTCTACCCCGCACGCCCTCATAATCTGGCCCCGCTTATTCCGACCCACTATCGGGCCCATTTCATCTCCTCTTGCCGCTGGTTTGTATTCGTCGTCCTCGAAAGTATCACTCTCAACACCAACACTCAGAACGTCCTCGTCTGAATCTATTGTCTGAGGAGTATCGTTGACAGTGTCGGGGTCGAAGTCAAGCCTACACACTTTCCCCTCTGCTGGGGTGAGTTGGCTTTCGCGAGCACTCATAGCTGTTGCTGCTGCTTGGGCTCCTTTTGCAGTTATTAACTGGAAGCAAGGACTTTGGGCAGTAGGCAGAAGAGGAAATTAAATTGAAGTCGGGCGCTGTATTTTCGATCCTTCTATGGGTGCAGTCCAAGTCAAAAACGGAAGAAGAGGGGTCGATTTCGCACAAATCGCAGGAACAAATATAGCAGAACCCCAAATGATGTGTGTGAGCAGGAGCGAGCAGCAGATTTTCAGATTCAACACTGGATTTATATCTCCCAACCTCAAATTTGGGCTAATCCAAAGTCTCTTCCGGGCGAAACCCCTTTCAGTCGCTTGATATTCCACAAAAACGCACACACCCACTCTAAGCAACCCCGCCTTCACCCCTATTCCATCTTTATATTCAAGCTCCTCCACTTTCACCGACCACCACAACCCACCTGGTCTAAGGCATGTCTCAGGTTGTCCCTCACAACCCCGGCCCAACCCAATCGGCAATCGTAGCCCCTAACATAACTATCGTTAGAGCTCTATCTTCTGTAAACGAGGACGAATCGACCTCCGATGCTCCCCATATATTACCCCAGGACTCCACCTCGGACGACTCTCCCTCAACCCTCTTGCTCCGTAACGAGAATGCCAAGCTCAAGCATGACATAAACTTCGTCCTCCATTTCATGAACGAGTCGATGAAACCTCGCAAGATGGCGTCTCATCTCCCTTCCGTCCCCAAGTCTTCGTCATCGTCCGTTAACCGCTTTGTCTCCCACAACGAGGTGACCTTGATAGCTAAGGGTTTCGACTACCTCACCAAGACAATCGACGACGAAGGCGACGCTGTGGGCAAGTTCATGACCTCCTACCCCGTCATAGAAGAAGTCAATGGACGCCATCATCTGCTTGAGGAGGTGAGTAAGGTCAATCATGTTATTCGGGCGCTCACCGTCACCACTCCCCGCTACCCCACTACTTTATTCTAACTCGTCGCCTCGCTCCTCGACTCGTCCTTCTCTCCCCTATCACAGCTTCTGATAAGGATGAGTGTTAGGCTTGCTAGCGATTCGAGGAATTACGCGGCTATAAGGCTTTTCTTAGGCGTTGTTCTGTCAACCTTCGACACTGCGACGGATATGTTCATGTACTTCGAATACAAAAGAGGCGGTGATGCTGGGTACGCAAACGCGACTTTAGCTACTCTCCTTCTTAATCTCGGTCTTCAGCTATTGATGAGTTTCTTCCAAAACCGTAAGATGTCGCCCAGAAGACGGTTCTTCGAAGCTCTGTATGTGCTGACGTTTGTGAAGCCAGGCATTGACGCCTACCGCGTTGCCATAGGAGCTGAACAAGAAATTGACACCCTCATTGACCCCAAGACTGAGATGGTTACGCACAAGGGTCTTGAACTATTCACCGAAGCCATACCTGGAACGCTTATTCAGATGTACGCATTTTTTGCCGGCTCAACGCACTCCTCTGCGGCCAACTTCTCCCTCCTCACGTCAGTTATTACTGCCTCCTTCACGGCAACCGGTATCTCATACGACCTCGATACGGACAGGTACAAGCGGCAGCGAGGCCCGGAATTTTACGGTTATATTCCCGGCGGTTCCAAGAGGATGACTGTCGTTACTAGCATGTTCGGAATCTGTGTTTGCCAATTAGGTTCCAAGGCCTTCGTCTGCGCACTATGCGCAGTGGAGGTGAGTTGCTGTGAGGAACGAAGCGACGAGCTGAAAAGGCGCTTGTACTGGATGGCGACGTACATCGCCGAACACCGATGCTTCGTGCGTAACGTCGCTCTACCAACTTCTTTCACTGTTTCTAACATCATGATCGATCACCCCTTCCTTCACGACTCGCTTCTCTCGTCGCAGGACAAGATGCAATTGGTCATTTATATCCTCGTCGACTTGCTGCTTTTCTTTGTCATTAAGATGCTTTGCAGAGACTTTACCTATTGGCCGGCCATAGAGGGCACAGCCTCGATACTTATTTCCGTGCTAATGCGCACAGGCGCCAAAATTATCACCGATTTCACTGGCCTCGTCCATCTACGGCACCCGTACGAGCTCGGAGGAGCCTACTGGGTGTGGACGTTGCTCTCGACGCCCATTGTAGGTTTCTTCTTCGGCTCGAGGTACTTGGCGTTTGTGGAAAGTGAGGAAGGCAAAGGTGAGAAGACAAAGAGAAGTTGGGCGTGTTTTGTTGGGTCCTGTTAACACTCCAACCCCCACTTTGCCCCTCGATACGATCGTCGCAGCTGCAGGGCTGAGCCTAGTCCTCCAATCCTCCAGCGTCTACGGCATTGTGGCAGGCCTGTTAGGGCTACAAATAATGTTCATGGTGATTTTCTTGCGTAACATCGATCCTAAATACACCCATACATTCTACTCAACGAGATCAGGTATAGGATATTGTCATAAGAAGTTCACTGACACAAAAGAAGACGAGGGGAAGGTCGAAATATTCACCATTTCAAGCCACAAATGGATGGCAATAAGATCAGAAGTAGTCGAGTGGTTGAACTCCAAAATCCCCGAATGGAATGAATCCCAACCTGAGTGGTGGACTGATTCTGTCAAAGCGACCATCCCCGACTGGGCTGTAAATGACCCCTCGATCCTGTTAGGGTTACGCACCCGCGAAGTAGTCGAAATCCGTGGACGTAGAGGATCTATTAACGTGCTGCAACAGGTCTCCAGTGTTGCAGATGTTGAAGGCAGAGCGACGAAGATTCTCAGTTCACCGAGTACGAAAAGGAGAAGAAATAAGTATATGGAGGCTAGGTCTGAAATGAGGAGCTACAACGAATCCGTTCTAAGCCTAACGGCAGGCTAGGTCTGAAATGAAGAACTACAACGAAAGCGTTCAATCTCTGATATAAATTAATGATAGGGAAAAAATGAACAGAATTTGTTTTTAATAGTGAATTAGTGGTTTGCTGTTGTGCTAGTAAAACATCGACGCATTCTTTTGTCAACACGTCATAAGGGGGAATTATTGTATAGAGCGGAGGTAAGCGACTACCTCGGATGTTACATCGTCATCGTTGTAGCTAACGTCAATATCGGAGGGGACTAGCTGGAAGCAGCAGCAGAAGGCCCAGTCACCACACGTTTGAAGCGAGTCCGGGACCTTCATCTCTCTTAAACTTACGCAATCACTGAAGGCATGATCACCTAATCCTAGAACGTGAGTGTGAAGGAGATCGACCCTTTCTAGACTTTCGCAATTTTTGAAGGAGTTCATACCAATAGATGTTAACGACTTTGGGAACGTTACGTCCTTCAAACTACTGCAGCCATAGAAGGAAGCGCCACCGATACTTGTAATGCCTTCGGGGATGTCTACAACGACGAGATTGGAGGCGTCACAAAAGGCATAATATCCGACCTTTGTAATATTCAGAAGGAAGACGACCTTCGTCACTAGCTTCATCCCTTCACCCCACTCACCCCTCGCATCAGACATAGCTTCATCATAGCTTAAATCATTCCCTCCATGAACAATAAGGCCGCCGAGCTTAAAGCAATTCTCTCCATGAACAATAAGGCCGCCAGAAGGCTCATCATCATCATCACTACTATAATCAATCTTGCCGAAAGGTTCATCTTCAAAGTCAGTCAGCTTCTTCTCAACTACCTTGTGCCACTTTCTATCGAGCCAGCGCATCGAAACTAAAGTATTAACCATGAAGAAACCAACGAACAGCCGCCTGAAGTCGTCTGTATGCATGAAATCATCGCCTCCGATGGCTGGGGTTTCGTCGGCAGCAGAATCCAACTCTGAACCATCAAATACTTCCTCCTCGTCATCTACGCTCTCTAAACTGTTCGGATCTAGTATTTCAATTGCATTCGCGAGATCTCCAGACGTTCTTTTAGACATATTGCGTAATAATGAATGAAAAAGTCGGCTATTTCCTTTCGCAGGACAATACACACAATCATGATATCAATTTGTATCGATAATTCATCACACTTCACGATTCCACTTAGTTTACGTCATCACACGCGCATCACACCACTTACAATATGTCCTCAATAACACTAATTGCCTCGTCAGAGCTTCCTGATCCACTACAACCCCAACCTGGCCCTCTCTGGTCCGTCGCCCTCCATCCCAGCAACACTGAACTCTGTTGCGTTGGGTCTTCTCCAATAACAGGGCATCAAGTAAATCTCTACTCGTTCCCATCCTTAGATCCTCTCCCTTTGCCTCCCTTAGATATCTCCAAAAGAACCCTCCGCTGTTGCCTCTACTCTCCCCTCTCCTCCCTGACTTCTACTCTCCTTGTCGTCGGCTCCTTCTCAGGTTCGATATACCTCCTCCAAAGCTCTCCCTCTTCTCCCCCTTCCCTCCTTCAGACCTTGGAAGGCCAGGAGTCTGAAATAAAGTCCCTCTCCTACACTCCCACTGCAGACATCCTCGCCTCCTCGTCAAGAGATAAAACCGTATGGCTATGGGACACAGGTGAGATCGTCCGACAACACCGGTTCTCGCGGCATTTCCACAGCCGCCCTCTGAGTCTCGACTCTAACGTCGTTTGCCCTTCCGCTCTCACCACGCTTTGAAACACCTTACCTTAGAAACTTACGAACCTCTCAGTATATTAACCGGTCATACCGGTGACGTAAAATGCTGTAAATTCTTAAGCAACACTAAAATATTCAGCGCAGGATACGACGGACTATTCAAGGTATGGGAGGAAGATGAAGATGGGGATTGGAGGTGAGAGTAAGAGTATCCTATTCCTTAAAACACCCGCCGGGGGTGTGTAACGTTATGCCTGAAAAGGGAAGCAGAACGGAAGATAGCGACGCAACGATATACAAGAAGACGATCGTATGACCGAACTAAATTATATATAAAGATCGAGAAGTCAATCAACATACAAACACCCTACGCTCGTCGCAGTATGGTTCAGTCTTTGGAGGTCGTTACGGGGAATGAGGGGGATGGGCAGGAGACATTGTGGTGTGTGGAGGGTGTGGGGAGTGGGTGGAGGGTTTTTCTGGGGACTGGGGGGGGGGAGACCGTGGCGCTAAAGGAGGAGGGGGGGAAGTATGAGGTTTGCGGGAGGATTGAGGGGAAGGGAGAAGAATGTTATTCGGTTTGTTTGCCTAGTGTTAGGGCAGGGCATGGGGGAGTTCTCAGGAGCGAGGGGAGGGGCTTCGGGGTGTACAGGGAAAGGAGCGGGTTTGGAGTGGAGGGAGGGGGGGTGATGTTCAGGAAGGACGCGGGGGTCGAAGAGGCGCATTCTGCGGAGGTTAATTGCGTCAAGTGGTGCAGGGAGGGTGAGAAGATTGTTAGCGTTGGTGATGATGGGAGGGTCAGGGTTTGGAAGTACGACATCGGCTAAATTCTGTAGAGCATAATTTGATTTGATATATTAAAGTCATCGAATCGAATTGAATGTTAAGGTTTTCAGTATTTGCATTAATGTTATTGTGGTTCTCTTAATTTTGCTTAATCTCCTCTCAAGAAATTGCTCTTATAATTGGAAAGTATGGCAGAGTTATTTGCGCTGTATGATCTAGAAGTGGGCGCCCTGAATAGTCCAAGCAGACACGCTGAAGCCATTCCGGCTGTCCCAACGGCTCCACAGAATAAGAGTGATGGCTCCGAGCAGGAAAATGAGATAGAAGCTGTGCGGGGATATTTCACCTCAAAATTGAGTGGCTTTGACGGATGGCATAATGGTACGCTCATCCGGAGGATGGATGGAGATATATATACTGTAGAGTGGAGCGACGGCAAGGTCTCATCGTATCCTAGGCCTATATTCTTGAGGCTTAAAGATGAGTTTCTAAAGTGGGAGCAAGCACAGGTGGAGATGAAGGTCAGTTGTATGGAAGATGAAACGGACCGAGATGGCACTGAGGCTGGTTCAAAGGTTGAAGTGGATGAGGAGGACAGCTCTGGAGAGGTCAACCGAGACGGCGCCGACCTGCAGGAACAGGACTCGGAGGAGGAGTATGACGCCCACCCTGACGGCTGGGACTACAGGAGCGCTGACGAGGACTACGATGAAGACGGAGATACAGAGGCCCCTCCTCCCCCTTCATTCTTCTCGCCATCCCCCCCTCTCGAAAAAGTCCGAAAGGAACGAGATCGTGCATATTCTAAAGCGCTCGAAAAGAAGGGCTTCGCGAGAGGAGATCGCCATGAACCAATCGAAATTTTATGGAGTCGTTTCCTAAGAACATGGGTTGGAAAGTCACGGCTCATTTTCACCTAAGAGATGAGAAAGATTTCAGATTCTACAATAGATTCTACAATACCAGGCAAGTAGGTTTAAAGAAAGCACTAGAAATACGTTCTGTGGAACGATCAAAACCCCCCAAGTCAGGTGCGAAGGAGATTGAGCATACTTTCTTAAATACCTCGAAGGCGCCCGCATCGGAGGTGGACGAAGACGAGACATTTGACAGCATCGATGACTTTGTTGTCTATTCGTCCGGTATAAGTAGCTCAAAAAGGATTGGTGCTGAAGAAATAATGTTCTACGACCGAGAACGTGCGAAAGATGAAGATGAAGTCGAATGGCCGACAGTCGGCTGCTACGTAAAGGTAAATTTCAATCTAGAAGTAGGTAGCTCCACCGAGCCATGTGGCTCAAAGTGGTACTATGGTCGCATCGAGGCGGTGCATAAGGACCGCGGGGTAGTCATGATACAATACGATGACGGAGAACTTTTGGAGGGAAAATTCCCGGGCACTGACAAGAACGACTTCAAAGTCGTCACGAAGGAGGAGTACATGTCGTAGAATCCACGCCAGCAAGTGAAGAGGTTACAGTCCGAGAACGCCGCTCTGAATAAAGAGAGGGATGAGCAAGTGGAGAGGTTGATGTCGGAGAATGCCGTTCTGAAGCGGGAAAAGGACGAGTACAAAGCGTCTCGGAAAAAACTCAAGACGGCGAACTTAGCGTTGAGAGACGAGTTGCCCGAGTTACAGCCGCTGCTACGGAATAGAGAGACGGAGAAGGAGGAAGAGGAGCAGGATACGGAGCGATCTGAATCCGAATATGCCCGCCTCCAGAAGATTATCAAAAAGCAAGCCGAAACTATAAAGAGCCTTGTAAGCTTACTGAGCGACACAAATAAATACTGAACAAAACCTTTTGCATAATCAAAAATTCATCAGTTCTGTATCCTTCAATCTGTCCAGATGTTCGTTGACCTGTTCCCTCCTCCCCAGTTCCTTCAAGCACATTGTCCGTATCTTCCTCCCCATCCTCCCCTCAACCTCCCCTCCATTCCCATCCCTAACCCAAACACTAACGCACCACAAATAAGCCTTCAGCCTACTCTCCTGATGCTTCTTCCCCTTCCTCCCCCCCTCCCCCCTCCCAATCACTTCACAATCCTCCCACCACCTCCTCAAAACCTCCCCCCTCACCCCCCCTCCCTTTAAAACCCTCAACCCAACAGCCCTAACAGCCCTCCAAATAGTCTCCGCCTCAGGATACTCCCCCCCCCACCCCTCCAATCTCTCCAGAACCCCCTCTAAATCAACCTCCCCTTTAACGTTATCCAACAACCAGTCAATGTGCGCGACTCTTGAATTATCAGAGTTATTCATCTTCAACTCTTCCAGGGTAACTTCCAAGTCTAATTCAAGGAGGGAAGGAGATCGTAGGAGGACGTAACGACGGTGGTTGAAAGCGTAGTAATTTTTAGGGTAGTACTTTATTATACGCGTGACGAAATTCAACTCGGTTGAGAGGATGGAGGGGTGAGATACGACTGGGGTTGAAGGGTGGTTGAGGAGGAGGTTTAGGACGTCTTTCCTGTATGACCATGTGGGCGATGACTTTCCGGATCTTATTAATATTAGGCTGGTTAGGTAGAGCTCGCCTTTGAGGACGGAGGGGGGGGAGGTGAGGAGGAGAGTACGACGGAGGTTGTAGTGGGTGGAAGAGGAAGGGTGGAAGAGGAGGAGGATGTAGGTGGAGAGAATTTTAAGGGAAGGGGCGTGGGCGGGGGGGCACTTTGAGGTTGACTGTGGAAGGTCGTTTCGTAGGTTGAAGGTGTAGAATTGTGTACAAGAATTAGTGGAGTTAGTGGAGGGAGGTGTGTGCCATGGTACAGCTCATGGTACAGCTCCTTATTCGTTGCATAACATACCTCGTGAAAGTCTCTCGCTTTGAAAGCTATTTCGCCTAGCTTAGCAGCATTGATAGCAACTACACTGCATTCCTCTTCGGTAATTTTATCGAACAATTTACCGTCCAATTCATCGCCATCGTCAAGCAGAGGTGCAAATCCAAGTTCAGAAGGAAAAGGAGCTGTGAATATTAACGACAGTAGCGTGCGGAAGAGTTTTGGGACCTTCACAACCTTTGAAGTGGGTATGGGCCAAATAAAGGGCTCATACGTCGCCATGCAGCAGCAGGAAGGCGTCGCAAAAAGGACTACTCAAGATTTCAGGATTTTATAAAATCTACAGATAGCGATCAGATAGCGATCAATCAAGCCGCCAGCCCCTCCTCGCCCTTTCGCTTCGCTCATAATGCCCGTACTGCCGCCGTGTAATCTACTGCCTCCGCCGTTCCCTCTCTCCCAACTGAATTTTATTCCGCAACATGACCCGAGCTCCTACAAGGGTTCGTCCGGTTGTCGTTTCCTGACCGTCGGAGCCTCGCCTCCGTACTTTGGCGCGCTAGCGTACGCCTCTGCCGCAACCCTTCAAGCAGGGGCGGACATGACCACGGCTTTGACGCTCGAGGACGCAGTCGCTGACAACCTGAGGAACTGCCCCCTCACTTCAGCTGAGACGATGGTCTACTCCTCGAACTTGCTTCCGCCTCCTGACATACCCAATTTCTCCAATTCGATATCGGGTACATTGATCGGCCCCGGCCTCTCCAGGGCCCCCTCCTCCCAGTCCTGGGCCTGCACAGTTGCCTCCTCCCTCCCCCCTTCCCCCTCCAAATGCATAGTCCTAGACGCAGACGCCCTCTGGCCCTCATCCTCCCCCAGCATATTAGAAACCCTTCTCCCCCCCCGCTCCCCCCTAATCCTCACCCCCAACATCGTCGAGTTCAACCGCCTCGTCTCAACTCACCTCCCAGACTCCTCCAACTACGAATCAGAATCAGACAAAGCTCAACTCTGCAAACTCCTAAGAACAACCTTAAACGTAACAGGCATAATCCTCAAGGGTCCCACCGACATAATAACCACAGAACACTGCCAGCTAACCTGTTCCACCAACGGCTCCTCAAAGCGTTGCGGAGGCCTCGGAGACGTTCTGTCCGGGTTGGTCGTCGTGTTCGTATCCTGGTTTTTAAAGTACTCGAAGGCTGGAGATGTTTCAGTCGCCTTGTGGTGCGCGTGCGCGGTTTGCAGGGAGAGCGGAAGGAGAGCGTACGGGAAGAAGAGGAGGGCGATGCAGGCTAAGGATGTTATTGAGGAGATTGGTGGGGTCGTGGAGGAGGTTTGGCCGTTATTTGATGAATAATGAATTTTTATGTGACGTTCTTTTTGCTAAAAAGAGGAGTTGACCTTAAATTACTCCCACACCTTCCATTCTTCACCAAGGTAACACCTCGCCAGTCATGCCATGGAAAAACGTACCCGTAGTTTCAGCGTTAACTCTTTCCGTCATTATCTTCCACAGTCCTTCCGCGCTCTCCTCGGGCTGAACGGTCGCTCCGAACCCAGCCGTCATATCCGTGTCTATCATACCTGGGTGGAGGATCCCTATCCATATCGACTTCGATGAGAGATCCTGTGCGCTCATGTTCATGGACATGTTAAGCCAAGCTTTTGAACCGCGATAGCCGAGGTAGCGGCCGCTGCCGTCCTCTATAGAACCCATTCTAGAAGTGAGAACGCCGAATTTTGAGCCTTTTCCGAGATGTTTACTTGCTACAAGAGCGTTGAGTGTCCTCAACGGACCCAAGGAGTTGACATTAAACTCTTGTGTGAAGCTGTCGAAATCTTCGTTCGATAATTCCCCTGCTTCTCTTTGATTGGATTCCCAGTTCGCAATACCGGCGTTGTGGATGATGATGTCGAACTTTGTCGACGGCAAAGCGGATACCAAGGAGGAAATGGAGGAGGATGAGGCAACGTCGACCCCCTCTATCACCGTCGCTTTGGTGGCGGAGAGCTCTGCTGAGGGTGAACGAGTAGTGGCGAAAACGTCAAAACCAGAAGAGAGGGAATGTTTGACGAGGGCTAGGCCGATGCCCCTGTTTCCCCCGATTATGAGAGCACGGGAAGGCATTTGATGATGAATTCTTTCTTGGTCAGATCCACTTCACTTTTTTACTACTTTTGGAGAAAAACAAATAAAACAACAATTCCGCTTTGGGGGGCAAAACTCCTCACTGCATTCCCATAATTCAAACATGTGCAAACGCTTCTGCTCCAGGGCGCTCTTCTCCAACCCTGTGTTTCGGAAGCTTGAAGCGTGGGGCTACCTGCTCATCCTCTCAATCAGAGGGACAGGTTTTTCCACTAGCATCTTCATGAACATCGCATTGCTGCAATTCGGGTACGCCTCCGTGGGTTGCACCGGCACTGGAAAGGAAATTGGCTTTAATGTAACCAGCGGTGTGCACTGGACGACAGAGGAGGCTGAGGAGATAGGACAAGACTGTGCGGGGGAAATGAAAGGGATGAACCTTCCTATCGTTACTGGGTATCTTGTTTTAAACAGTTTCTCTACTGTGATCTCGACATGCTCTGCTCCGGTCTTCGGCTCCTTCGTCGATTCGTCGCCCAACAGAAAAATTTACACGATCGCTACTTGCGCCATCTACATACTGATAAACTTCTTCCATGCTTTCTCGACACAAGAGAACTGGTTATTAATGGTCCTTTTGGGCCTGTTTGTACAGAGGATAGCCTACTCGTTCAACGTTGCCTGTATTGACGGTTATTGTATCGAAATCGCAGAAAACGAGGAAGAGGTCATGACTTTGCAATCAATAGGGCGAGTGGTGGAGTTGTCGAGCATGCTGCTGTTTCTATTCTTCGTGGGCGTTCTTGGCTTTTTGGTTGGAAACGACATAGCCGTCACAGCCAGAATGGGAAACATAATATTTACATGTTTGGCACTACCTCTCCTGTACCTCTCACACAAGAGGCTTGCTCCGCGTCCAGCATTGCGCTCCATCTCCGGCGGTGACTCCGACTCCAACTACTATTCCTCCAGATTCTTTGACACGTTCTCGAACCTCTACAAAACGTTGAAAGATCTCAAATCCTCAAACAGAGTTCTCCTCCAGTACCTCGTCGGCGTGAGCTTCATAGACTCAGCAAGCGGGTCAATAATTTCCCTTCTGCCCGTTTACGCCATGCAGCAGCTGAATATACCGAACCCAAGCAGTCTAGTGGGTCTGACCATGGTGTGCTCGATCCCCGGAGCTCTCCTCGCAAAGTTTCTAGCTGAAAAACGGGGGACCCGTTTCACCCTCTTCACCTTTGTCGCTGGCATTATGTTCGGGACTTCTCTTTTGTCAGCTTTAGTCTATTCCGATGACGCGGTTGGAGGAATCATTGGCCTGTGCTTATTGTTTGGTGTCACGCTTGGTGGGATCTACCCGATGCAGAAATCTCTGTACATGACGATTATACCTGCAGGGCAGGAAGTAGAATACCAGGGTCTGTATAGGTGAGGAGCAGCGTTTTCTGTCCTGCACATGCAAACAAAACAAAACAAAAATGTTCACTAACACGCTAATATTCTAGTTTCTTCTCACAGGTTGCAGATTTTTTGCCTGGGTTGTGGTTTGGATTTGCGGTCGATTCGAAGCTCGGGGGGGAGAAGAATTCAAGGAGGGTGGGGATGCTGGCGCCGGTGTTCTTTCACCTCGTGGGGATCCTCTTGTGCTGTGTGTTTCTAGACGAGGAGGGAGCAAAGAGAAAGGCAGAGGAGACAAGGCATAAAAGGGTTAGGGTCGGAGAGAAGGCGAGGATGGTTATGCCCCTGGGAGAAGAGGGTTTGCTCGTGGAAGAAGGTTTATGATTGGGGGTACTTGAAGGGCGCACGAGAGCTTGGGCTCTGCTCGGCCTTCAACAAAGACAAAAAAAACCCAAAACAAAGAACTTTTCTTCCATTCCATTCAGAAATCCTTTAATCGTTCTGAATACATAGAGATTGGGCCCCCGATGGGCGGGATTGCAGCGCCAATTCGGTCATTCCAAAAAAAATCCATCCTCAGGATCACCGAAAAAGATCGGGAATTTGGGACAGAAGCATCCAAAACTCCAATCTTTCAACAACTTCGCAACTTCCATTCGAATTGACCAGCGCTAGTACCTGGGCCCTCGACTGAACTTGCGGACCGAAAGATCCGGCGCAGACTCCCGAGCTTACACAATAGTTTCCCCAGACACCTCCGGGCCCGTCTCTGTAAACCGTTGCGACCCTCCGGCCTCTGCCACCTCCCCTGGTCAACAAGACCGAGTCCACTTGAAACTTGCGTGTCACGGCAAACGACACCTTGCGTAGAAAAGACTCCGGTTCGGCTTGGTCCAGGGAGGAGTTGAAAAATCAACTACTTCCCACCCAGGTCACCTCTCGAGGCGCCCTAGGTGATCTTCTCTCCCTCCTCACGAAGAACTAGACGACAAGCCGACCTCCCTTTCACCGGGCCGTGTTTATTCTTCTCATCCCCCCGTCCTTCCGGATCCCTATCGGTAGTACCTCTCTTCCTCGATCTTAATACTTCCTAACACTCCGGCTTCCCTCCCCCC